>JBBIGB010000017.1:14617067-14627067 GCA_037577075.1 Alestopetersius hilgendorfi | reverse complement strand
ATAAATGTCATAAGGGACCTCAGGGAAAATAATAAAACACAAAAATGTAGGATACAAGCCCTTAAAACGATTATGTCCTAAAACGCCTGGCAAATGTTCATGAAAGACAATAATAACTACATTACAGACCCATTAGGAGAAAATCAGCTATTAATAAGAAACCCCTTTCGCCCATCAGATGGAAACCATGCTGAGGGTGTAAACGAACACAGCTTAAGAGGAATCGCAGGCCACACAGGGGACACGTTTGAATGGAAAAGGAGGAAAGCGGGCAGACGTCTAGACGCCAGCCCCAGCTTATCTTCCCCCTGAATGTTTGTTTGTTTCAGGTGTCAGGAAGAAACTGCTGCTTTTTGTATTCGCAAAACTTTTATCTGTGCCATCGCTGAACCTCCTCTTATGCTCTCCGAAGAATAATGACCCGAATGACCCACAGAGGGCAGTACCATTGCAGGAGCATTTGCAGTTATGTTTATTTGCCCGTTTATGACCCCTTTGTTGTACTGAGGCAGGGGGAGCGAGGGAGAGTGGGGGGCGGGGGCTGCTATTTGTGCAGACTGTCAGATAAGATTGAATCAGTGAAGTTAATGCAGGGGTCAGTCTTGTGTTACCGTCATTGCCTATAGTCATCTCAGACTTCATGTTAGAGAAGGGGAGTGTTCTTAAAAACATGGAGAGAGAAAAAGTGTGTGGGTGTTTTGAATTGTTAATGCGATGGGGGGCTGCTCATGTAGTAAAAGAGTGTAATGAACTGTAAGCACATGATCTATTGGAGTTTCAGCGCATGACTAAGTCAGAGACAGTCCCCGGTGTGTGTATTGGAAATGCGTGTGTGAGAGAGAGAGAGAGATCCTTTATGCATTTTATACATGTACATTCAATTGTTTTAGTATGTTCTGACTCCTCCCTCAGTTCTTGAATCCTATTTTTTAACATGAATTAACAACAGTTACAATGCTGTCTAAAAGCCAGAAACTTAAATAAATACTCATGCGGCCAATTTAAGAAGCTTAAAAATAAAAATGAAGACATTTTCGAAGTGTCGGGAATGAATCAACAAGAGGAAAGCTGTATAGCAGCAAGAATGAAGTTATAATAAAAGTAATGTCCAGAAATCATCACTTTTCAATGGCAGGGATCAAATCTCAAGACATATCCCTTCTAATTAATGTAAATAGATCTTGTTAAACAACATTTAGTGATTTGAAGCTCTGTTGCCAGCATCAGTATAATGTGCTGGTGTTTTCCCTAATTTTGTGGAACTGGCTATGAATGTGTAGAACCACAGACTATGCCCCAAAAAAGCAGTTACTGAAAATGAATTCCTGTGCCTCTACATATTGTGGTGTTACAGCCCCTCTGTCCAGTCACTCTAGTTGCTAGTTGCTTATGCTCAAATTTTGATCTAATAAGGGTAAAAATAATGTCACTCATGTGTAAAGCTCCTCTGGTGGCTTCAGAGGTCAGGGATTGTCACATTTGAAGAGCGTAGGTGTAAGTAGGAAGAAAGGGAGTAGACCAGTAGCTAATGTAGTAATGGGGCCTACTTTATAGTTTTATATTACTTTATAGTTTTTTATGGGAAAATAATTTTTTCATTTCAATTCATTGACAGTTGCTAACCATGCTACCTAGGCATGCTCTCTCTCTCTCTCTCTTCCTCCTCTCCCTCTCTCGCTCTCTCTTTTTCTCTGTCTTTCACTTTCTCTCTCTCTCTCTCTCTCTCTCTCTCTCTCTCTCTCTCTCTCTCTCTCTCTCTTGCTCTCTCTCTTTCTCTCTCTCTAACTCACTCTTGCAGTACTACCAGGTGTGACATGCCTGATTAGGCTGAGTACATTTCATCTTTTAATGTGGTGATGGAGCCTATAAGAGGTCCTGAGGGACACAGCATCTCTCATTCTCTCTATTCCTCTCTCTCTCCTCTTCACTTTCTCTCTCTCGCTCTCCTTCTTCTGTCCTGCATTGCCCTGTTTCATGATGCAATTGCATTAGAGCCTGCCAGCAAATCCCGAGGCAAAAGAGCGCAGACACCAGAGTGAGCAAAGAGGCCACATCCAAGCCGAGCCCCGCCAAGGCGAACTTCCACCGCAGCACACGTGTTAATATGATTAACCTCCACAAGCGCAGGGGTCACGTGAGCCACGCTGCCACTGTGGGAGCCACGTTTAGTCGGCCTGTCTGGTAAAATCATTCAGTAGCAGTTGTTTTTCCAATGAACACCACTTCTAAACACAGTTAGATATATACAGTTAAAGGGATGATACTGAAAGTACTATTTTGAGACCTCTTGACATATTTTAATTATAACAAATATTATTATAATACCTAACTAGTTAGTCGGTTCTCTTTTCTCTACCGCAAATGACCTAATCTCAGATTTGAAACCTGACAACAGCCATTAATGTATAGCATCAAATCTATATCAATAATTTCAGGGTCAATCATACACATCAAGGCAGTCTTAGTACTTTATAAAGGCACTTTTGTTTGAAAAAGCTGTTCAGGCTGGCAGTAATTGTTTTTATGTATTAGACACAAATATTAGAATAAATTCAAATTACTTTAATACAGTAAATAGTGATTTTGTGAATGCCAGAGGGTTCTCTTGGTGGAGGTCCAGTATTGCTTGTAGTTACCATCATGTACTTGGTTTGGCTCAGTCAAGACTTTCACAAATCGATGCGATGGCTGGAGGCATCGAGGAGAAATCTAGAACCAAACCAGTTCTTCTAATTACTTTTTACTTGTGACCACTTTCTTGTTTGTATGATTTATTGCAATGTTAACTTGGGTTTTGCTGGCAGGAACACGCTCACTGCTGAGGTGCCAAAGAGTTTTGCACAGTACTGTGTATACATACACCATGCTAACATTGAAAAGATTAAAACTGTGGAATCTGTGTTTATTATTATGAAGTAAAGTGGCCCTTATAGTGAATACATCACAGCACAATATTAAATTCTTTCTCTGCATTAAACCCATTCACCAAGTGAAGCAGTGGGCTGCCACCAATGGGGTACAGTGTGTGAGGAGGGTACCTTGGTTAAGGGTACTGTAGTAGTAACACTAGCAGTACTGGGATTCAAACCCACAACTTTCTGGTTGAAGGGCAACACGCTAACAACTGAGCCACCCACCTGTACCTTTATTATGACTATTATTATTATTATTATTATTATGACTCTTATTGTTGTTATTATTATTATTATTATTATTAAAATAATAATGCAGTAACTATACATTTTTATATGTGCGTGTATCAGATTCCCAAGTGCTTTACATCCATATATACAAACCCCATTTCTAAACATAGTTAGACTTGTTATGTGTTAAAAACATACATTCTTATTATATGATTTGACAGAGAGAAGTCAACACAAAAGAATTTATATGAAAATATGGCGTAGCAATGATTAACCCTGAATGAATGGCCTTGCTGATGTTAACGCAGTGCATCAGCCGAATCTTCAAGACACAAAAGCTTCTAAAAGCAGGTTCATTCACTCGAAAGCAAATACAAAGTAAGAGGGTTTTGAGTTTAATGTTTTTTTAAGTAGTTCCAGCCACTAGAGCATTAAATGGAGGTGGGTGGAGTGGGGGGGCACTGCAGCACTATTAAAAACTGCCCCTATCTCCAACAAAAGCCACCCTGTCCAGAACACACATTTCACAAGGGCCCTCATTCTCCAGCCTCTAATTAAAAGCCTGTTTGTGAATACAGTGTCCGGACAGCCTGAGGCTACAGAGTTGTTTTCCCCTCTTTCTTTCTCTTTCTCATTCTCCTTCTTTGAAATCTAGGAGAGTAAATGCCCCCCTCTACACCCACCCACCCAGAAGACATAACCAGGCAGAACTAACAGGTCACTCTGGGATAGACCGCATGCAAAACCAAAACGAAGAGTCGGGGAGGGGAAGCAGGACACGTTTCTTAAATCTCGCCCAGCAAACACACATCTGTGAATAAAAGCACAAAGAGGAATTTATTTGCATTTTGTAAAGTTGTAGAGAAGATATTAGCCAGCACTGATCTTTTTTTAAAATCTATATATATATAAATATTATTTGTTGGTTTGTTTGTTTGTTTTTGTGATACTGTTTCAGCTTGGTTTCCGAGTCTGACGTAGGTGATTTGATTTTGCTTATTTTTGTGTGTGCATTTTTCATGATGATGATGATGATGATACTGTGAACTGAATCTCAGTATTTCGCTCCGGATTTGTTGACTAAGCAATTATTTTGGGTTTTCGTTTCTCTCTCTTCAGAAAGTAAACTGATTTCTCATTTTAAAAAAAGAAGAAGAAATCTCTTCTTTGTTCAGAAGAGATGGCGTATCTCCATTAGCAGCATCTGAACGAGGTCATTAAAGGTCATGTCCCTTGGTGTCCATAGCTTCAGTGCTTCAATGTAATTTAAGTGGACTATCTGCATGAACACAGCCTCGATGTCGGTGCACTCTCACAGTGCACACCAGGGGGTGCTCTTGAGTGTCCTTCAGACTCTCCATCAACCTGACATTCACATGCATGCGCCCTAACCACACACACACACACGCACACACACACACAAAACAAAACTTCAGTGAAAATGCACACTCAGAAGGGATTCAGAAAAATGCACACATTCAGAAGGGAGGGGACAATGTCGAGATAAAACACACACATCCCTTGCAGCTGAACTTCACTGACTGTCACTACGCATGGAGACTGTGTGCTGTTGACTTTTCGTACTCATAATAAACCACCTCAAACACACTTTCTCTTTGTTTTTTTCATTAATGCTGCTCACATACACTGTATGTTCAAAAGGACACTTTATAAGTCAAAATTTAGGAGGTGTCCCAATACTTTTGTCCAGATAGTGTATGACTATTTCTCTATTATTAGAAAGTCATTTGGTGACATTTTTGGGCCTTTATCTGTTCTTAACCATTTTATTTTACCTAGAGCTATTGAAAATGTCACTGCCATACTTTAATTAGAGCAGATATTTGTGGCTGGGGAAATTGGGCTGTTGACATGGTGGATTCACCACTCTTTAAAACATCTCAGATTGTCTATCCTTCGAACCTATCCTTCACCTTGCCCCAGAGAGCTGGTGAAACCCAGTTACAATAACATTAGTAAAGGCATAATCAAAACACATCATAGAATTCCTGCAGTTATATGTACACTCAGTTTACACACAACACAGTATCAAAAATGCAGCTTGTTTAATGTATTTTTCTGTAACTGTCAAAATAGAAAACGGGCCTGTATGCAGAGAAATTATCCTCTAAAATTTTCTAAAATCCTTGGCTGCAACAGTTTGTGCTGCACGTGTACATTACCCAATGGAAGCATGCATGGGTGAGCAAGTTGTAACCCTACAAACCCCACCGCTGCTCCAGTGATACACACGTCTCCCAGAAGGACAAAATCTGTATGACTTGGTGTTTCCTGGTTATTTTGTTTGTTATGTAGTGTGTGTGCACGCTCTGTCATCTAGTGAATATGCACATTCATCATTCACCCAGAACTGTGGGTTGTGCATGTCTTCCAGAACTCAAAACAAGTACATAAATGCAAATGAGTTTTTGGGAGAGCATTTCAAACATACAGTCCTTTTGTATATTAAAACACTCTCTAAAGGATGATAGACAAATCAGAGGGTTTGTAAATTGAGGGGCTGACTACTATTCCAACAGCAAAGGCCACTAAACTTGTCGAGGGAAAAGGAGTGAGTGCTGCTTCTGTTACAGAGAAGAAGTAATAATGGTTTGTATGTTTTTTTATGAATAAGCCAGTTCTGCAAATGACCAGGCAAAAGCTGATGGCAAATTTAATTTGGAGTCAGGCTTGACTGCTGACTGCAATGCTCATAGTGCAGTCTGTACTTGTGTTGCATTATAAATTGCATCATGACAAATTTTAGAACCCATTAATTCACAAAACTAATTTCATAGCTTAAAGTATTCACATTCACATGCATGTTTTTGGCTGAACACATCTGCGTGATGCAACATCAGCATACAGTGGAGGCTGTAAAACACAGTTTGATGTTTTATCAGCAGCTCCTCCTGCACTCTGATTAGGGAAAAGGGGGCATTTGGCTGACGCTCTTATCCAAATTGACTTGCAGCCATTAGTTGTAGGGACAGTTGCCCTGGAGCAACTGAGGGTTAAATGTATTGCTCAAGGACACAATGGTAGGAAGTGGGGGTGCGAAACTGCAACTTTGTGATCATTGGGGTCACAGATGTGTGGTTTTTTGCCACTACCACGCGAATTCTGCTGTTTTCTCACAATAAAGAGGAGAAGTAATCAAAGAAGACATTCTCATGCCAGCAAGGGGTTTCGCTTCTGATCTGCCACCCTTGTGGATATAGCTGTCAATACTCCAGACAGACGAAATACACACAGACGAGAATGTGAACAATGCTGAGTACACTCACATGGGACTTGATACACAGCACATATATTGTGACCATATAGTAATATTATAATGTATATTGTGTAAAACGTAATTTAACATTTTAATAGCTTTGTAAGGAAAAATAATTTCAGATTTTTACTGTACAGCATAAAAACCTATTGAATTGATACTGACTGGTTGAGAATCAAACATGTATATAGATGCTTGTTAATGTACTTTTTTCCTACAGTTAAGTATTGCTATTAGAGTCGTCCAAGACCATTTTAATTTCTATTCGATTGTATTATACTAGTACTAAGTAAGCTGTGAAAATGTCCCTAGAGTAGAGAGAGGAAACACTTTAAACTATTACCAGATTTTAAGAAATCTAATAAAGACACCTCCATTTTAGCTCCACTTCAGGCTAAACAATGAATTTCCTATATACTGCAAAGCATCTGTCATTTTTCTTTAAACCAGGTAGAGAAAAGCAGCCCACAGATTTAAATCTTAACTCCAAAACCATGAACTGCAGACAAATTCTAGCATCATTTGCCATCAGAACCATAACACTTGTGTATTGATATTTGCCAATAAATGACACTGTGGTATAAAGAATATGTAAGAAACACTATTTTGTGTATCTGAAATACAGTGGTGGGTTCTTGTGCATATTTGAATATATGAAGAAAAAAAACCCGACCAGTGTGTGTTGCATCAAAAATGTCAGTGTTTTCATCATCCGATCTTCGGTGTTCATGTGGTGCCTCCTAGTGAGAAACTAATTTTTACCACCTGAAAGCAGCATAAGGCATGCAGTGCTGCAGCCCTTAAGGTCTGAGCTGGTGAAGATGCTCCGTCAGGGCAATTCTGTCATGACAGGGATGAAGTGCACTCCCTCGTCTGATGTATTTCTTTTTGCAATATTTATGAAATGAAACAAAGAGTCCGAAATCACACTCGTACATTCAATCTGGCATACAAAAAAGGGGTCTAGTTTTTCACAAAGTAGTCTTTTCTCAACTGTTGTGCCGTTTTGAGACATCCGCTAAGAAATATTTGATATGCAGCTGGCAAACAGACAAATCATCAAAAGAAATGGAATTTATAGCTACCAATATCGATCTCTTATTGAATGTATTACTTTTACAAAGAGAAAAGCAAAGGCCCTAAAACCTAACCTCTTGTGAGACTCCACAAGAAATGTTGATAATAAAACCAAAACCTTATATTCTTTACCAATCAGCATAAACTGTGCCTGAGAGGTCTATCCAGTTTTCAAGACAGTGGACTTCTTCAAAATTTGCACCAAAATCCAACAGGACCAAAGGACTTTCATAATTTATAAACTGACTGCTCTGTATTATTTACCTGTCACGTTGTTCTTTGTTCCTCCCAGTTTGTTGTGTCTGACTTTTGTATATTTGTTATTTGTCTGTTTGTTTAATCTTTTCTTTACTATATGCATTGTAAAGTGTCCTTGAGCTCTGGAAAGGCGCTATATATATAAAAATTATTATTATTATTATTATTATTATTATTATTATTATTATTATTATTATTATTATTATTATACATCATACACGACATGGACTAGTGGTGTCTCTGTACTATGATTATAGTGAAAACCTGGAACTGAACTTGAATTTCTCAAATCATTTGTTTGATATCGCATATGTCCATTTCAGATTTTTCAAAAAACAGCCTGTTCTGAAATTTTTGTTTAAAATGAGTCTTAATGTAGTGAGTATGACAGATATATTCTACTCATCTTAGGATTTAAAAGCACCTAGAAAAAGCAGTGCACAATAGGTAAAATGTCTTTTTGCACTCCAT
This sequence comes from Alestopetersius hilgendorfi, assembly GCA_037577075.1. Classification (NCBI taxonomy): domain Eukaryota; kingdom Metazoa; phylum Chordata; class Actinopteri; order Characiformes; family Alestidae; genus Alestopetersius; species Alestopetersius hilgendorfi. Next base: position 14,618,841 of record JBBIGB010000017.1, on the reverse strand, counting down.
CAAAAACATGAAAAAATCTCAAAGTGATGAACAGGCTTAAGAAGAGGGTCATGAAAGAAACTAATTTATCTAATAGTATTAGACTCCTGATAACAGAGTAAGAGAAAGAAACTCCTGAAGCACTGGACTATCTGGATCATGTCTGTTGGATGAGAGTTGGACTGAAACAGCCATGCACTTGGACAGCTTATCTAGTCAGATATGCTAATAATAAAACCAACAAATCTATAACAGGCCATTTCTGTCGATGGTAAAAAACATGAACTGAACAGAGGCTCATTGTATAATATTTGAGTCAGTCTGGATTTTGAATATTGCTTTGATATTTTAGTCAAAAGGACATGAGATAAGGTTCTATGTATTTACAGTTACTTACAGTCATTTACTCATTTGCATTCAAGTCCTTTCGTCTCGCTGCAAATTCTCCGGAAAGGTCAGTAGGAGATTCTTCTCATACAGTGTGGAAAAACATGCACATTTGTTTTTATTCAGTGTGGTCTTGGCAGGCGGTTCCTAGTGCACATATTATCATGAACCAGCTCAGCCTCACAGCTGAGGGGAGCGTGACTAATAACAGGGCTGAAATAGAGCCAGTAGGATGCTGTTCGGAGTCTGAACCAGTCTGGCTAGCTGTGGATTCCTCTGGGAGGGTCAAAAAAAGTCAAAATCATCGACTGATTCATGACTCCTTGGCCCAGGCTCATTTTAATCCCTTCCCCAGTGGCCTATCCACTCCGAACATGTCCATTTGGGCATTACAGTTAAGGTTCAAAATATAGAGGACTGTCCCTATATAATGTAACTGATGGCAGCCTCAGTTCTCTCGTACTTTCTTCAGTATATTGTTCTTAGGTCAGTATAGTGTTCATAGTGCCTTTATATACATATTGTTTATATATATTGTTTTATTAAACTGTTGTACTTGGGAGACATCATCAACCAGAATCAAAGTCCTTGTATGTGTTCGCTCACATACTTGGCCATTAAATGCAATTCTGATTTAAGTATCTTTCAGAGAAACATATTCAGAACATGTCAAGCTTTTCCTGAGTTTAGCCATAGTTACCTACAGAGAAGCTCACATTGAAATCACAGTTAATTTGACTGCATATGTTGTTTGCGAGATCCTGTAGATGCTTTACTGTTCTGGAAGGTCTTATCCTTGCCTATCCTGGAGTGTTACTGCAGCACATAATGACTGTACTGAAGTGCTAGTGGCAAGCCACTGACAGACTGACTCACGTACTCATTAACTGACTGACTCATTAGGCCTGTCCTAATAGGTGCCCTCCTCAAAGGCTTCAGGGATTTCAACAAGGTGCAGACATAGAGGGCAAGACCCTTAGGGTGTGCTAGGCTTAAATCCTTCATTTAGACTGCAGATATTGACTCCTTGACTCATTAACTTGCTGAGTCACTAACTGACTCAATAAAGCTGAATCTCCTCTTAGGTGCTGCTGCGGGTGCTGCAAAAGGACGGAAATTTCACCACTGGCAACTTGGCATTTTGAGTTTTTCATACATTTTGAGTTTTTCATATATTGGGAGATGTACTACTGAGAATTCCATTCTCCACTTTAAAAGTGCATGATATGGATATAGCAGTGTCATGTACTGATATGTATTTAATATTATTTTATATAATTTTTTATGCATTTAATTTTATTTCATTTCAGCACATACACTACCGGTCAAATGTTTTAGAACACCCCAATGTTTCAAGCTTTATTTAATTGAATTTCAAACAGTTCAGGTCCAATGAATAGCATGAAAT
>JBBIGB010000017.1:14605533-14616967 GCA_037577075.1 Alestopetersius hilgendorfi | reverse complement strand
AGAGAGAGAGAGAGAGAGAGAGAGAGAGAGAGAGAGAGAGAGAGGAGGAGAGAGAGAAAGAAAGAAAAAACAGGGTCTCTGCAGTGTCTTTCATGCAAACATACCAAACATACCAAACTAAAAATAGTAATAACAAACTCTTATGCTTAGCGTTTCTTTATTTCAAAACTTTTATTCTGGCCAAGAACAGCTACACTGAATGAGTGAGAAAACACTCTGATAAATAAGTGGTGCCTCTGTGTCTGATCGTATGTCATTCCGATGAAAACTGTGCACTAGTTTGTCAGGTATACGCTTTAAAAATGGTTTACAAAATCACAAACCCCTTCTTCACAGCCACAGAACCATCTGCTTTTTGTGTCTCATAAACAGAACGGGCCGAGATGACATACGGGACCATTCCTTCCAAGCACGTCGGATCGAACCGAAAATGGAGCGCCCCGAGATCTCTTGGCTTTAACTTCTCTGGCAAAGGAACGCTGAGCGACTTTTCCTTTGTTTAATTCTCCCCGACTGATTCTGATTCCATGACTCATCACTCCAGCCATTATTTTTCTCGAACAAATGTTCACATGACACACTTTTCTCCATCTGGAGAGAACAAGGTCTTTCTTGGAAAACACGAGCTCTTGGTGAAGACAGACGAAACTCTCCAGCCGGCAGAGAAACGAACCCATTTCGTGAAAGATCAATGATGACAATTACCAGAGGCCAGTAAATGTCTTTCTTTTTGAAGACCCTTTGTCATCCCTCTAACCGCGCTGATTGTTCTCATGTTTTTACTTCCTAAAATTTAAAAAACACTGCTTCACTTCAGCCATTCTTCTTTTTGAATGTTCTGCCCATCCACTTAGGAGTAAAAAAGAAAGTAATGCCTTGGAAGCACAATATACACCAGTGAGTCACTTCATTAGGCCATCCTAGCTTGTATCTAAACTGATTGTCAATTTAATCAGCTCCACTTCTCATGTTGGCGCACTTTGGTGTTTACAATTACGGACCATGTAGAACATGTATTCCTCTACATTATTTTTTAGCCCATTAAACCCCAACCCCCCTCATATCTTCTCCCACCACTCCCAGTACTTGAGAACTCCTGACACATGTCTAGTCCTCAAGCACTCCTAATACTCTCAATTTTCAAAAATCCAACATAATACTATCAGCATTCACAATATTCCCAACATCAAAACTGACTGTGACAACACTTTCAATATTATCAACATTTCTAATGTTCCCAATAATCCTAAGACTACTCAACACAACACAAAACTTCTAGCGTATTTCTCAATGTGTTCATTCCCAAAATTTCTAACAATCACAATAATCTGAACAATACTTTAACATTCAGAACAATCCCAATATTCTAACAAGTCAAATAAATTTCCAATACTCTCAATACTCCCAATAATATTCAACTATTGACCTCGGAATCATTATACGACATTATTCGACTTTTCAAAGTTATTAATTTAGCCCCCCAGCAGGGTAACAGTCGAGACCTAGAGTGCTGTGTACCCCCCACATTAAAAATACTTCTGGCGCCAATGCATTCAGCAATATGAGGGGCAGTAACTGTGACAACAAGAACAGCACACATGTCTGACATTAGAAGAACTAACCATAACAGTGAGTATGACAGACATAACCTGAAATATTCCACTCCGTCACAAATTCAGAGTGATTTGAATGTTCTTCTCAGTGTCGTCTGAGAAAAAAATAAAAATACTTCACTCTCTTTATTAATGTCCAGATAAAGATTCTGTTCGTAATTAATGTATAGTTAAGCACAATAAAAGCTTTTAGATCCCCCCTTTTTTCTTATTTCAGTGATGCTATGTCAGTTCTTTTGCTATAGTGCTGACTGATTTGAAATTAATTGACTGAATTGCTGAGGGAGGTGAGAGGAAAGAAAAAAAAATCCTAAAAGAGAGAAGAGATGCAGGAAGGATGAAAGGCGTGTAGGAGAGAATGGGGGAGATGAAATCTCAGCAGAGGGATTATACAGAGCTGGGAGAGAAGGGGAGGGGAGGCAGCAGATTAATGGGATAAGACCGAGGGGAGGGGAGGGATTACATCCATGAGAGCCGGAGTCTAAAATAATCCTCTCAACCAAAAAAAAAAAAAGAAAAAGAAAAACCTGCACTTTATCAACTGCTGGCTGTGCAGAGGAGAGTGGTACAGAGAATTAACTGTTTCAACATCAACCACTTCCATAAAAAAACCCATTTGTGCTATTGACGGGACCAGTTATCAGCATTGTTTTGGCTGGGATACATTAAAATGGGATACGTGAGTATTTAGTCCAGACTTCTGCCGCTCAGGGATGCACAAACTCCATTTATTTATTGGAATATCTGGTCGTATTACTGTCATGACATTTGCTTTTGTTTGTTGGATGTAGTTAGTCGGTCACTTTGCTGTTTTTTGTGAGTCAGTTTGCTGCTTTGGCCTTTTACACACATTTTTGGCCACCACTTTTGAAGGGGTTACACCACACCTGCTCCCAACACTCCTGGTACTCAAAAACTACAAGCAATCAACAACAGCACACAAACCACACACAAAACTCACAACACTTCCAAACACATTCCCAACACACTCAGTATTACCAATACTTACAATATACCCAACAGCAAGACTCCTTCAACATTCTGAACACATCCAGCATTCCCAATGCTTCCAGTACTCCAAATATCCCAATACAGGGGGTCACAACGGTCTCGACACGTTTCGAGTTTACGGCCCTCTCCCTCATAACTAAGTTGCGCACGGCAGAAGAATATGCAGTAAAGCAGCGTATGAGTGAGGGAGCTGGCGTCCCTCAGTACGCTTATCTATGCCATTTTGGACAGTACAGTACAGTAAACTACTTATAGTTTATGATTTTACAACTGTGTTGGGATCAGAAACAGATCTGTGGTGTAACTTTAGGACCCCTGTACTCCTGACACTCTCTGTGGTTCCAAACACTCCCATTTCACATTCGCAGTGCTACAGACATGTGTAAACAGCAAACAACTTTCAATATTCCCTCACAATATTCTAACATTCTCGAGTCACCTTTCATAAAACTCCCAATATTCCCAACACCACCCCCAGTATTTCCAGCACCCCCAGCACTCCCAGCACTTCCAATACTCCAACTCTTACATCTCAGACACCGATAACAATCCCTGACCGAATGATCACTTTCACTTCACTTATAATTTGAGCAGTTTAATATTAATATATTTCCACCACTCTAAATACTCCAACTCGTCCAACATTTCTGACACTGCTACCAATCCCGTACTTTCAGCAGTTTTAGTATTTAGTTTCCAATACTGTCAATAATAAAACACTTCCACTTCCACCATCAATACCAACACCAAAATCATTCCAATCATACAACACAGGTTTCTCTCTCCCACTTTCTCTTTCTTCTCTCTCTCTCTCTCTCTCTCTCTCTCTCTCTCTCTCTTTCTCTCTTTCTCTTTCTCATGTGTAATCTGCAGGGTGGCCTACGTGCTTTTCCGCGCTGCCCCCTCCCCCATTCTCTGAGCTCCAGTTAGGAATACTGTGCCACAGAAGTTATATAAGACAGAAGGTCAGCAGGTCAGTGATGCTGCAATTGTGTGTGTGAGTGTGTGTTGGAGTGAGTGGCACAGAGATGAGTACAGAGTCAGAAAGCATAGAGAGAGAGAGGGAGAGAGAGAGCAAGAGAGAGAGAGAAAGAGAGAGATAGAGTGAGAAAGGCAAACAGATTACATGGAAAGAAGATGAGTGGGAATAAGTGGGAGTGAGGGAAGGGAGACACTGAAACAGGAAGATAAATTCAAACAGACAATGAATAAAGAGGGAAGTATGGAATTTGGGAAAACCGCAAACAAGTGTACACGCACACACATGTTCTGCCGAGACTATTGTCACAAATCCTTAAAATTTCATTCTTTCTCATTCTGGCCTTAGTGGTGAAATGAGACAGGAGACTGTAAGGGAATATAAAAAGAGAATAAAATGGAAGGCGTGGGTTATAACCCTTAGAGAAACATATAATACCCTGGGATATAACACCCTGAATGAAGCCTGAAAGAACACAAAGAAGGAAAGATACAAAAGAAAATAAAAACTGTGACGCAAAGAACAAATATCTTATCAGAGATAGAAATGGTGTGAGTTTTATAGAGGAAGAGTGATGAAAAAAATAAGCAACACAAGACATGAGACACAGGATGCCTGGAGTAAACAAAGCAACGGATGAGGGCGGGGGTGCGGAAGAAGGGAACAGAGAGGGAGAGAGAGAGAGAGAGAGAGAGAGAGAGAGAGAGAGAGAGAGAGAGAGAGAGAAAGAGAGAGAGAGGAGGGGTGGGGTGACAAAACCCTCTCAGTTCCCGTCTTGTTCCACTAACCTACTTACTATAATCTCTCCTCTCCTCATTTCATAATAGAGGCTCCCAGGTTACATCATCGGTCCTTCATCTCACCCTCCCTCACTCGCTCACTCACTCATGCACACGCACACACACACACACACACACACACACACACACACACTTCTGGCCAACTGTTTTCATCCGCTTCCTTTGTTATTACTGGGATATGGTTAAAAACTCCATTTACATAAGCATCCTTGCTATTTTATCTCTCTCTCTCTCTCTCTCTCTCTCTCTCTCTCAGCTTTGTCAAGATGAGTGCTCTCTAAAGACGCTTGTTGTTGTTTACAGGTGATTGTGTGATTTGCGTTCACAGAGCCAGGAAACATGCTGTTATGTCTGTTTCTATTCAGTATAATCTTTGTGTGATTTCTGTTTTTAAGGGCCCAACTTTTCTCACTTTATTGAAGTAAAATCATTTGCTGCTGTATGTAAACACTGTTAGTTAAAAGTGTACCCTTCTCTCCCCAGCCCGCACGTCCATAAACCAAAACCAACAGCCCTTTTTGATTTTGTGAGCCCACATTATTTTTTGTAATATCACGCAACGCAACACATTTAATTGTATCCACCCATTTAGCCTACAGCAGTTTAGCCCCAGCTACTCATGCTGGATAATTATATATAATTATATAGTTATTAACATCGGTGTACCTATTAGGAGTGTTTCAGCATCGATTGCTTTGAATTTGAATTGGGCAAAATACAGGGAAGCCATTCAGAGCAGAACACATTTACATATCCAAAAAAATACAGGAACAAATACCTGTTTAATTCTAAAAGATGTTGGTCATATATAAATCAATAAATACATTTTGTCTGTCAGATAAAACCACACATAGTAGTGTTTGTCTCATGTTTCCTCATCTCTTTAGACCTCTTTAACAACAAAGTGTGCTTTTAATGGAATGCCGTAGTCCATCAGGGACTGCAGAGATGAGACTGAGAGATGATAAAAACTACATTAATGCCTTAATTTTCTTTTTATATATTGCATAATGAGTAATAATGGAGAATAATGTGTACTTTAATCACTCAAAGACAATCAGAAATTATGAACAGCTCGTTTTTTCTCGTTATTCAGTAGGAAGCTTGTCAAATCATAGTTAATGTTATATTTAGACATTAATTAAAGATACAGTATTATACTGTTAGACATACTGTGCTCACAGCAGGCTGGAGCCAGACTGATGTGATGTAACTGCTGCCAAGTACACTTCATAAAGGCATGAGGTCTTGAATGTTTTCTATATTTGTAGATTTTTTTTGGCCTTAATGACCAGGTCCCAGATGAATAAAAAATATATGAAAAAATAGAAAAATTGTTTTTGATTCAAATATGCAGCATGAATAAAAACATTTTGGACCGTTTCTTGCTAAAACCACTCAGAAAAGAAATTCTTTTTCTTAACAATTGTTTGTCAATAATGGTAGTGTAAAAAATCTCATGAAGTCCTCACTGATGACTTGATTTCCAGATAAAAAAGCAAAACATTAATATTCCATACACAATGTAGTTCTGATCTTCTTTTCATTTTCTAATGTTTATAATTATATAAACAAAGTGTTTCAAACTTCTAATCCAGTTAATCATAGCACTGTGGTGTTTTTATCGCTGCTTTCCAGATGAAGTTTTAATATGGTATGAACTATTTTTCAATCTTGCTTGCAAAATAAAATAACTGGTGAACAGGGGAGGCGTGCAACAGCAGGGTGTAGCTTGGGGCTTCTAAAAGGCCCTAATAAAAACTGGGTTGCATCAACACAAGTCTTGTTTAGTATGCATGCAACATTTCGTTTTTGTGCAATGCAATCAACTGGACATGTTATTTGCCGTAAAATCATCTGCATCTCCTCTCCTAATGCAATCTGCATTACTCTTACATGAAGATTTCAGCACTTAGTACTCCTCTGGTTCTCACACTGTCCTGGCACTTAAGTGTTTCCTTATATTGTAAGTCACATTGGATAAAAATGTAACGCAGTAAGCACCTCTCTGTGTCAGTGTATTTATGAAGAAATCCCAGCAGAGCAGCCCTGGGCTCAGATGTTTCAGTAATGAAATACGATCAAGCGCAGAAACATAATAAACGCAGTTATCATACAGTGTTATATGATTTTTTATTCTCAGCTGCACGTCTCGAGGGAAGCCCACCTTAGTGGTAGACTGGGGCGAGAGCACATTCCCACAGAACTGCGGCTGCTGGTGACACACTGCCATAGTTTCTCACACACATGCACACACACACACACACACACACACACACACACACAAACACGCGCGCGCGCGCACACACACACACACACACCCGGGGGCACGAGGCGGGCTGGTCGAGCGCGAGATCATGTGAGAGTCCACGCGCCGAAAGTAGGTTAGAGAGACAGAGAGAGAGAGCGAGTGAGAGAGACGGAGCCGCTGGAGAGTGCAAGTGCATTTGCTTTACTGCAAGCCGTGCAACGCGTGCTGAACGAATGCAAAAAAGAGAAACAATACAAAAACAAACGCAGCAATATCTGAATTTTTGACTGCACCGGAATACTCTCTCCGACTCTCGGAAAGCAAAACAACCGAGATTTTTTTCGCCGTTTTTCCGACGAGAAAACTTCCATATGAGCTTGAGCTGCTTTAGTTTCTCCCCAGCGCTCCGGTCTGGAGCTGTAGAGACTTCACCTGAGCCTAGAACCCTTCTTTCAGATGATCTGGAACTGCATCATTCACAGATAATATAGACCTCGCGTCAAGATGAGAGGTGAGTTTTGGTGGAGGGGGCGTTACATAATGTAACTTTGTTGCAACTTTGACCTTTTTGTTTCTTTTCTACTGACATTTGTCATGCTGTAGTGGGTTTTTTAAAGCAAAAACTATCCCAGTAAATATGACATTTTCTTTAAACATACCTGTTATTGCCTCCAGACTACTTTAAACACGCTACTCTGTGTTTGGGACGTTTGTTCCCCGTGCACCTGTGAAAAAAGGTGAAGTTTTGAAGTGCAACTAGATTACGTAAGAGGGGAGCTGTGTGATTAAAACTGCTTTTATGTGCCCACCAACACATATTTCTGCATCTGTTTAGACGAAACGCTTAAGTTCGAATGAAGTACAGGAAATGTATGTTTGTGCGTTGCTGTTGTTAGTCATTGTTAGCTTTGTGCTAACTTAACATAACAAACCCGCCATGTTGCTCTGCTCTGAGCCTCTGAGACTTTTTTGATCGCTACTTCTGAGATTAAACTGGATTTACGCATGTAAGAAGCACTTGGAGGATATTTACAGGTTATGTGAGAGCTTGTACAGATTTTAAAGATATAACTGCTGCGCTGAAAGTGCGTCCTGCGTATTATTTTGTGTTTGTTTTTTGTTTTTTCTTCCCTGCTCCTCGGCATGGCCGCCCTGAGAGTGCGCGTGTGAGAGAGCTGTTCTATTGACCTACTTCTGCCACTGGGAATTAAACCAAGGACAAAATAGAAAGGGAATGGGTCCCAAGTGGCAAATGAGGTGTTGCTTGTGAGCTGTCAGAACTGTTTAAAGGCTTTTAAAAAGGCGACATAAGTGACAAAGCCTCCTTGTTAGAATATATAGTATAAAAATGCCCGATGGAGAAGAGTGAAAATGGTGAAATAGCGCCCCTCTGTCAGATCGGTGGAACTGCAGCTGTGCAGAAGGTGGAACTGCAGGTGTTAGTGACTGTAGAAGTGTGAAAGGTGTTATACATGAACACAGCACAGCACACAGTGAAAAGCACGAAATTGTTCTCTGCACTTGGTGAATGGGTTAAACGCAAAGAAGAATTTCACACTGTTCACACTGTGTGTTTGTGCGTTACTATAAGGGGCTGAAGGGTACCCCAGTGGTGCCACTAGCAGTCCTGGGATTCAAATCCACAACCTGTCGACATTTCAGTGAAACACGGGTAGTCTTTTTAAAGTAAAATTTTGATTTTCGTGAGATTTTCACATTGATCAGACCAGGAAGAAAGCTCCAGCATAACAGTACCACACTTTTAAAAGGTGATGATCCTGGTGGGTGGGTGAAATAACGTCATTTATTGTTATCGTGGTAAATTACATCAGATCACAGTGTGCTGTTCTGATTACACTCTTATGTTACAGTACATTTTTCTGTTGTAATTCATCGACAGAAAAATGTACTGTAACTATTGTACACTAATGGTGTATTGTGGAAATGTCTTTGCTATTATTATGTGTTTGAGATTGTAGTTTATTACAGTAACTGTTATATAATGCCAAGTTGCCCTTACAGAAGTTCAACATAACATTTAAACAGAATGTGTAATTAAATACTTTCTAAATATCCATAGCCCCTGCCTCTTATAGGAGCACTCCATGGCTCCAGTAAAATATCTGGATACGTTTTTTATCTCTCCTCTCAGTTTCCCAACTGTAGTCTGGCTGTCTGCCTGTACATCAAAGGTTCAAGTCCACAAGTTCATCCTTTTGATGAATTGAACTAAATGTGGGAGTCCAGATAAGCACAAGATTGTGGAGTGCAGGTAGATCGCAGGACTGGAGTTGGGAATCACTGCTGTTATAAAAATAGCAGTTGGAAAAGTTGGTTTGGATTGCATCATGAGAAATAAGGGCTTAGAAGCTGTTTGCACTTTTTATTATTTTGGAGTAGCATTTATGTTTTTTAGGTCACACCTTATACCATCTTCTTAGTCTTAAAGAACATCAGAAAGGTGGTGGTCCTCTAAATCCATAAAATAATATCTATAATCAGGGTCTGCTGTTCATATATGCTGTCCTGCAGTCCATGTTCCACTGGAAGGACCTAGTTCTCTTCCTCGCTCTAGCCTCTGGGCCCCTCACTCAGTTGAGTGACCATGCTTCAGCTCTAATGTGGTCTATAAATGTCCCTGAATGTTGCGTGAAGGTGTTGTTCCGACACCTGTTCTTATTCCCATTGAGCTGCTTGGGCCTGAGCTCTTGGCAAAGTTTTATGTGGGCTAAGCCACTCAACCGGCTCTGGCTCCTTCTCTTTTTCCATTACAGACACACGCTTAAGGACACTGTCCTGGGCTTAATGTTGATAGGCCTCTGATTTAACATTTTGGGAGTGAGTACAGCATAGTCACTAGACTATTTGCCTTGGGACTGCAGCAATTGGTTAAAATGATCAGTCATTGACTTTAAAAATACATTGGACATTTTATAGCTGGAGCAAATTGAAAGGAAATGTCGGACATCGTGATTGTTCAGTTAGTCTGTTAATTGAATTATTTGTGACAGATTCAAAGTTTATAGAAATAACTGTTATTCCCAACCCTAAATGACGGTAGTCTGTTTCTAGGTCATTGTGCAGTGTGGGTTTGGCTGTTTTTCCTGATTGATCTAGGAGGCAAAGGGCAGCTCACCTCATTAATCTCGTTTTTAATTATGGATAATTGTGGATTGCGGTTATGTGAAAGGATATTATCATAAGACATTCATTATAAACAGTTTTGAGCACTTTACATCATGACACTGATGCTTTTGCCCCTCTTATAAACTGATTATGCCTTTAAATTGCTGGCGCAACATTCAGGAAGTATATGAAGAGATTCAGGAAGTATATGAAGAGTAATTCAGTAAGTGTTATCAAAGTAATCTGTAGGTATTGCAGTTATGAAAGTGAAGAATTTAATTTGGGACCATCTGTATCTTTAGAAATCATCAGGTGAATTAAACTAAGAACTTTTTAAATGTAAACATGTTGAGCTGTGTTTTGTGGAACTACTCTTCAGAACGAAGAAAATGTCCGTGAGTGAATGGATCAGCCAGATTTTATTAGCGAAGAGGGTTCTTTTCAGAATGCTCCATGATTGACACCTAATGCCACCACGCATCAAGATAATCAACAGCCACCTTATACCGCCTGCTTCGGGGCTTTAATTCAGTGCTGTTACTTATACTGAAGAATTACTCAATCCCTCCATGCATATTTAAAGAACATGTGGTGTCATTCCACCAGATTATTTTACCAAACGCAGGTGGGTTCGTTTTTGGCCTGCTTTTAATCTGACGCACGCTACACTTTATGTAACAGATCACTTTTTTTTTAAAGATTTTTCAAATCTTGCCTCCATTTTAATCTCTTTTTTTCGATCGCTACAAACTGTCAGTGGATAATGGGATAAAGTACTTCAGAAACATGGCATTGTGGAGATCGGGTTGGTTTGTTTTCTGCTGCTAAATGTTGAAGTTTGCCATTAAATCAGACTTGACAGTTAGAATTATACTAAATGAAACATGCTGTAAGAGCTTGTGTTGCTGATGTTTATCAGGTCTTATATCATGTCTTTTTTCTGCTTCTAGTTGGAAGAGGCAAGTGGAAAAAAAAGTTGTGACTGTCCACAAACATATTTTGAAAACAGATGGACTGTGGAAAAAGTGGTTATTAAAAAATACAACCTAGGGGGAAGGACCCGTGTCATTCTTTTAAAGAGGCATTCTAATCGAAGCATCTGTTATTTTCGAGTGGGTTTTCTGTGTTTCACCAGTTACATGTAGCCGTGTGAGTGGTAATTGGCCATAGGCTGCAGTTGTGTTATGTGGAGATCAGGTTGAAAATGCTATATTCAGACGTTTTCTCTGCAGCATAACAAAGACTTTAAACAGACGCTAGGCTAAGCAGTACTCTAGGCAGAGAATTCAGAAATGCAGGTGCGTTCATTTGAACAAGTTGTTTGTTGAGGTCGTGAGTTTCTTGTGTTTGTATGTCTTGAACTGCCAGAATTGCACAGATTACTTTGACATCTGTTGACATGTTCATTTGGGGTAAAAAATAAAACAGTACACGCAGCAGATGTGATTTATATTGTGAAGCAGCTGCAGCTGTGGCTAATGTGTGTAACAACGGCTCGCTGCCTGCTGCTTATATGTAATTCTTTGGGGTCTGAGCTTGAACTCTGGCCGTGCCTATGCCAAGTAAGGATATTTTAGGGCTGTCGCCCTGACACAGTGACAAAGTGTACTCTGTGTGTGTGTGTGTGTGTGTGTGTGTGTGTGTGTGTGTGTGT
>JBBIGB010000017.1:14540408-14563310 GCA_037577075.1 Alestopetersius hilgendorfi | reverse complement strand
AGAGTGCCCTCTGGTGGACAAACTATACAACGCCAACACTCATGACATAGTTGAAGGGTGTTTCGTCTGTTTTTATTTTTGAAATATTAATTTATCGGCCATTATAATTGCCGATACCGATAGTTTGGAAAATGACTAATATCGGAAGATAATATCGGCCTGCTGATATATTGGTCGGGCTCTAGTTGTGGGTATAGGCCACTGTAATGATATACAGGGTACTCAGTGAATACTTGTCTATGTGTAAACAATGAGCTCTTTGTGAATAACTTGCAGTTTTAGGATCCTTGACATGATCATAATAAGGGAGTTGTTGCATGGTGAATGCATGCTCTGCTTTATAACTCACATCATCTGAGCACACATATAGTACCTCTTTACCTCTTCTAGCAAAAGATTCCTATTTCAACATGTCACTATCAAATATCATCATGTAATTATGAAAGTGTGCTCAAATGGCATTCCTGCAATGCTTTTCTGTTCTGCTTTTTTAATTGTCTTCAAAGAGCCCATCCAAGGATCGCGAAAATATGACCACGTTTGGAGAAGGAGAAGTAAGGCACTTTTTCATTTACAGCCTTTAGCTGACGCTCTTATCCAGAGCGACGTACATCAGTGCTCAAGTAGTCCACAACTGTCTCTTAAACCTGTAAAGCAACTTAAATCCATGTCCACAATTGAACCAAAATACTACTATACTATACTATATTATTCTATTAAGTCACACCATACTTAAATAGCTCTTTTTCGTCTGATACTTTTTGTACTTCTCCCCAAATTGTTTTGTGGTAAAGTGCTTTTACTTCTGCTTCAGTCATTACTTTATTAAAGTAACTGTACTTTTACTGGAGTATGGACTCAGGCTACACACCTCTGCATCTCAGTGGCTGCTACAAGTGTTCTGGTTCTGGTGTTATTGGACCTTATTTCTTTAAAGGAGTTTTATGTGTACAACATATTAATAGACTTCTACACGAGTCAGCATGACATTTTAAAAGCATGATGTGGCAGTTGTCCCAAGCTTCAGAATGTGATATCAAATGCAAGCAAAGGACAAAAGTAGCAATGAATATTTTGAGTGAACTAAAAACTGAGACATATGCAAAACTCGTTATTGTAGTTATATTAGGTCTATGGGCTGTACAAAACATGTTCATGAAGTTCTTTGCACAAAATCACTTTCACATAAAGAGATCTCACCAGGTTTATTCTTCACAGTTTCAGGTCATTTCAAAATGAGCCAATTAGACAGAGGGCCAATTTGCATACAACTGCCCCTCATCTGTCAAGACCCCACCCACTAGATTAGATGAAGAGCCACCGTTTTGTCTGCTGGTTTTATGAGCACGGATAAGCCAAGAGCTGAGGCTACAGGCTACAGGCAGAGGCAAGTCACACATGAAGTGTTTTTATTACTGCAAAGAACAGCACAAAATCCCTTCACTTTCTCCCAGACAAAGAAAATCAGAGAACTTCGTGGCTCCATTTCATTTTTGATGGCCATGTCCCAGCAACAATCGGTTTCATTCCACCTTAAAAAAAAAACACCTTAAGTATTTAAGGAGTGGGTGGAGCATGGGAGGAGTGGGTGGAGCATGGGAGGAGTGGGTGTGGCCAGCAATAGCTTATTTGCATGAAAGGGACAGAGCCCTGAAACGGCTCGTTTGGAAAGGGACTGAAACTGTGAAGAATAAACCTGGTGAGACCTTTTATAACTTGTTTTTTAAAAAGTGATTTTTGTATAATATGTCCCCTTTAAATAAAAAAGTAAAGTGCTTGCGTGGACTGTTGTACCTACAGGCACTGGAAGATGATGAAGAAGGCCTTGTGAGGACTGACTCACAGGACGCGATGCATCCTGGGAAACTAGAGATCAACTTTGAGGAGATGATGAAAATGAAAGAGGCGGAGGAGAGGAAGAGGAAGCAGGAGGCACGGCGTAAAAAAATGGAGATGGAGAAGCAGCAGTTTGAGCAGCTCCGGCAGGAGATGGGAGAGGTGGGCACAATCAAACTCCTTATAGGACAGTCAGTCCACCCACCGGCCATCTTGGCAACAGTTATTTCCAGTCATACAGTCTCAGACTTTGGACTAAAAAAAACAATTTTCACTTGTTCTGGCTCCTACACATGCACATATCTCCACAATTGTGGCTTCACCAGCCAGCCGATTGTCTGTACAGTCAACCCCTGAAATTTTGGAGGGCTACATTTCAAGAGCACCTGCAAATTGTGAAAAAAAATTGTGATATGGTTAAAAAATGCCTATAAAATGTACACATTTTTATTTTCTAAACCCTAAATATGCCTGCAAATGTGCTCCCAAAACACTTTAGTTTAATTTTAAACTCACCTAAATACATTACCCTTTAAAAATGTAATGGTACATTTTCCTGTTACATGCAGGAACTGTTTTAATGCCTGAATGCTGGACTGCATCTGTAAGAGATGCGTCACAGGGCAGCAGCCAATCAGCAGCAAGGTGAAATAAACTGGCTACTTTCGAACCTCCGACCTCTGAGTACAGCGGTATCTCACGATGCCGAGATGCACTTTCTTTGTGTTTATTACTTACCTTAATGTTTGTGTTACGAAATTAGTAAATTATATTTTTCTTAATAATTTAGCACTAAAATGCATGAACATTGTAAATGCGGAGGACATCTGTGGTTTCCGCAAAAAATTTTTTAAGACTTTTTTAAGAACAATTATTAGTTAGGTTCTAATAAAAAATCTGCAAACCACTGAGGGTCGACTGTATTTCCTGAGGTGCAGGACTAGCCACTTTGTTTTTTTTTAAGCTTTTCTATTCTTTTTATTCGACTCTTTAACAATGGTTATGGTACTGGTGTAGCAATGAAACGTCTGCTTAAAAGGCAAAAGTATATATATCTTGTAGGTCCCACATCCTTTCTGTGCTGAAACAACAAGAAGAGTAATTAAGTGAACTGACTATATGTACAATGTTCCTTTTGAAAGGGGGGGATTTTACTCCCCCTATGCTGCAGTAACAGCCTCTACTCTTCTGAGAAGGCTTTACACAAGATATTGGAATATTGATGTGAGAATTTGATTCCATTCAGCCACAAGATCATTAGTGAAGTCAGGTATTGACCTTGGGTGCTTAGTTCTGGATCATGAAGATGTAACTTTGGATTAAACAGCAGACGAGTTGAACAGGAGTTCTTTGAGGACCCAGTATATTATAATGTGTGAGGCCAGAGAAGGTCTATCACTCCAGAAAACTAAGGTGAACAAAATGATGGGTAGGGTTTGTAGCCCTCTAACCGACACCCTGCACTGGGGCTGGTGAACTCTGGCTGATGTACAGCTGCTCTAGAGCATCCTGTAGCACAAATCCCTGCTCCAGTAGCACTCTTTAGGTCAGTTGTCCTCTGGCAGACTTGGCCTCTGGCAGTGTGTGTTTGTGCAGTGCTTCAGAACATGAATGACCTGATTATTTTTTGCACTTTGTGTTTAAGGAGGAGATCAATGAGAGCACAGAGGTGGTGAGTTCAGAGTACGAGGAGCTGACCAAACTGAAGAGAACTGGCTCCATCCAGGCCAAGAGCCTGAAGGTCAAGTTTGAGAAGATCAAGCAGCTAACTGAAGAGGAGATCCAGAAGAAGATAGAGGAGGAGCGAGCAAGGAGAAAAGCAATAGATGAGGAGATTAAAGAAAGAGAAGCCGAGCGCTGTGTGGAGGTAGGAGCCTGCAGGATTTCTCGCTTAACGCTGCAATAAGCGTTGATGCTTCTCGTCTAAGACAAACGTAACAAAATAGGTCGTCTCATGTTAGCTGTTTTGTGGATTGCCGCACGAAAGACAGGATGTGGTTTTATGCCCCACAGGATGAGGACGAGGGCAAAAAGAGTCCTGTTAAAGTGGAGGATGCTCCCTTTAAGCAGAAAGTGGACATGCGTGCACGGTTCGAACAGATGGCCAAAGCTCGGCAGGAAGAAGAGAGGAGGAGGATCGAGGAACAGAAGCTGCAGAGGATGCAGTTTGAGCAGCAGGAGATTGACGCCGCTCTCCAAAAAGTAAACCTTTCGTGGGCCGCTTTGTTTAAGAGCTAATCGGTGGACTTCTCTGGACACTGCTGTTAATGCATGACGCGGTTAATGCATGACCGAGCTGCATGGGGTGTGCCACTTTTTGCTTTGCCCTTTTATTGTTCCTGAGTCGATCGAAAACGTGAAAACGCTTTGTCGTGTGTCTTGTCAGAAAAGGGATGACGAAGAAGAGGAAGAGGGAAGCATCATCAATGGCTCCACGGCCTACGAGGATGAGGAAGACCATGGCAGGTCGGGCGCACCATGGTTTAAGAAGCCTCTGAAGAACCAGTCTGTGGTGGACTCAGAGCCTGTCCGGTTCACGGTGAAGATCACAGGCGAACCGAAGCCAGAGGTCACCTGGTGGTTCGAGGGTGAGATGCTGCAGGATTGTGAGGACTATCAGTACATAGAACGAGGAGAGACGTACTGCCTCTACCTGCCTGAGACCTTCCCCGAGGACGAGGGAGAGTACATGTGCAAGGCTGTGAACAGCCGGGGAACGGCCGCCAGCACCTGCATCCTCACCATCGAAAGTAAGCTGCCGCAGTGCCCCACTAACCCAACGCATGCCAGGCCCCATGCCAGGGGGTCATTCAATGGTGAAATGCCCCACCAGCTCAATCTTCATGCCCCACTAACACTAAACACTGCTGGTTTACAGGGGAATTTCACAGATGTTTCACAATTTCTATTGCAACAGGTCATTCAGAGTATGTGTGAAATGTGCTATTTGACAAGTATGTGTAGTGTTACCGTTGCTCACAATGGTGGACATAGGAACCAGACATGTGAAGCATTTAATGTCTCTAAAAGCTACCTCACAGAAAGTTTTAAAGTAGGGTTAGATTTACGTTGCCTAAAACATAAACTATTGTGTTCTTTTAGTTTCGCAACAAACATATTTAGGCTAAAATTATTAAAAATACAATGGAGCTTTGTTAAGAAAAAATACCCAAATAAATCTTTAGATTTACCACTATTTTACCATTTATTATCAGCATTACATATAGTCAGGTGTTGGTTCACTGGTTGATTTGAATAGTAAATAAAATTGTGTAGACTCCGTGACCCCTGGTCCCCCTGGTTCTTCCAGTTTGCCTTGGTCTTCAGTAAACCATTTCACATTCACTCTAAATGACTTTGTTCACTTATCTTAATAACAGAATTATATAGAAATGTGAGATATTCCCTTTAATCCATTTATACTGCTGCTCTCATTTATTCAGGTTCTTGTCATTAGAATTTCTCAAATTTTCACTTCCCTTTATGTGACAGATGCAGTTATCTACAGCTACTTACAGTCAAATTATATCACAGATGTAGGTGAAACTAGTGTTAGAAGAATTCTGTTCTGGGAACCCACCTCTACCTCAACTCAACTGTTAATTATCAAGCCCTTTATCAGTAAAATCAAGGTGAAACTTTACAGCACAGTGTGTACCCAGCACTACATTTGTAAGTCCAGGTGGCCTTATTTCTGATAGCAAACAAATAGAGTAAAGTACTTTTTTTTAAAAAAAGTACTAGAGTAAAGTACAAATAGAGTAAAGTACAAATAAGCCCCAAGCACTGCTGATGCATCTTTCTCAAAATGTGATAACATTACTATCATGTATATCATACTACTTCAAGTTTCAGCCACTAAACCAGAGCAGTTCAAATACTGAACATACCAGCAGCTACACCTTCATCCATTTCTATTTGAAAACATAACCTTGCATTGTTACCATACATATATCTACTATATCTCCAAAAGTATCCGAATCCTCTAATTAGTTCATTTAGCTACTTTAAGGAGCACCCATTGCTGACATACGTGTTTAGCTGCAAACACACAGCTTGTATAATCTCCATTGAAAATCACCCACAGTGTAGGGCTGTAGATCAATGGAACTGTGTTCACTGGAGTGATGGAGCTCCATTCAGTACTTCTGGGATGAGCTGGAGTGGTGTTTGTGATGCAGAACTAATCATCCCACATCAGTCCCTTATCTCACTAATGGTCTAGTGGCTGAATGCAAACAAATCTTTATGGCAACATT
Source organism: Alestopetersius hilgendorfi (assembly GCA_037577075.1). Taxonomy (NCBI): domain Eukaryota; kingdom Metazoa; phylum Chordata; class Actinopteri; order Characiformes; family Alestidae; genus Alestopetersius; species Alestopetersius hilgendorfi. Next base: position 14,557,215 of record JBBIGB010000017.1, on the reverse strand, counting down.
CCAACGTCTAGTGTAAAGCCTTCCCAGGAGAGGCTGTTACTGCAGCAAAAGGATTACAAACTCCCATTTAGGACCAAGAGGAAATGCCAAATAAGCAGGTGTCTACAAACTGTTGGACATATAGCGTAGGTTCATTCACATGAGTTTGCTGAAAAAAATGTATTATCCCTGATAAAAAAAAAACCCAACCCAACCCCCAAAATATTTTTTAAATATTTTTTGGGTTGCCCTGCTCATGAATTGGGTTAGTTTTGGTGCTGGGCCTGCTGCATGCTGACATGCCTTCACCTGCTACTAACAGCAAGCGGACTGCGTGAATTTTATCTTCATCTGGATGGTTCCTCTGCCTCAGGCTCATGACGCCCTGTCTCTCTCTCTTTCTCTTTCTCTCTTTTTCCAGCTGAGGACTACTGATGTGCTCCTTTCCCCCCCTTCTGGAACTTTCCCCTGTCTTTTATTCTGGTTTTCCTTTTGTAATAAGTTCATATTTCACAGTAGGGCCAAATCAATCAAACAAAAAACTGCGGAGGAAGTGAGTTTTTTTTCCCCACCATTCCTCGCAAGGATATACACTCAATGATGAAGTGCAAAATGTTGTTTACATACAAAAGCTGCACTCACTGTCAGTAACTATATTTTGTGTTTGGGATGAATTTGTGCCAAAACAGACAAACTGTTCCCATGAGCCGTTACTTACACTCATCGAAAATGAATTTTATATTAAACCATAACTTTGTAGCTTTTTAATATTGCAACAATCAGCAAAACCCTTTTCTATCCAGAAATAGCAGAAGCATCTTTCTTACATTTAAAAGAAGAGTCTCAAAAAAATCATTTTCATTTGACTTTTTCTTAATAAAGCCTCCTTACAGTGCTGCGAAAACACTGTATGGCCAAAAATATGTGGACAATCCTCCTAATTAATGAGATTAGGTGTTAAAGCCACAGTCGTTGTCATGTGTATTAGGTCACAAACACTGGCTGTAGGGTGGGTTGTACTGAAGAGCACAGTGACTTTAAACATGGCTCAGTCATCGGATGGCACCTTCACCACAAGTCAGTTTGTGAAATTTCTCCTGTTTGATCTGCCCTGACCATCTGTGCTACTACTGTGAAAACAGAAGAGTCGCAGAGCAATGACAGCTGTGTTATAAAGATGTAGACCACCCAAACTCACCAAAGTGGGGCCACAAAGTGCTATAGGGTAGACTATAGAGGGCATCCACTGTTGGATCCCTCACTACAAAGCTCTAAACCACCTCTGGAATAGACATCAGCACCAGAACTGTGCATGAAGCTTCATGAAATGGCTTTTCATAACCAACCAGCTCTACAAATCATTATAGGCAATACCAAGCCTCATCTGGAGTAATTTAAAGCACACCACCAAGGGACTTTAAAATGTGTTCTCTAAACCGGTATATGGTGTGTCACTATCTGGTAGTCTGGTGGATAATCTGGGTGTGACAGATGCCAGGAAATGTCTACTGAACAATAAGGAAAATGTCTACAGGAAGGTTTGGTGTCAGGTGTAATGTTATTGCTGTAAAGGGTGAGGGGCTGGCAAACCCTATATGAATGCGCATATAGGTGCATATAGGTGTAATGTCCAATGTCCACATACATTTGGCCATATTGTGTTTTTTTTTTTAATTTCCTGATTTTCTCATTTTTTGTATATTTGTCACTAGATGATCTTTGATACTTGCACAAAATGTGATCCAAGGCAAGGAAAAGTAAGAAATGCATGTTAAATGATCATTACATGATTTAAATGAAAATGTTTTGCAACATCAGTATCAGCAATGTAAAAAGCCCTCATGTTCCTACAGCATCAGTTTTGTTCAGGTCATGCTCTGAGTAGGCCACTCCAGAACACTAGTTTTATTTATTTTGAGGCGTTCATCTGTGGACTTTCTTCAGATCGTTATCTTGCTGCATTCTCCAATCGTACTTGTGCCTGAAATCTTGGCCTGATGACGAGATATTCTCCTGCAGAATTCATGGTTCTGTTAGTTGTGGCAAGTCGCCCAGTCTCTGATCCGAATTAATAACTAAATTTGGTGATTGGTTGATAGAGTAACTGAATGGGGGTTCCTTCAGTAAATTAAATGATGCTTTAAAACTCTATTTTGGGGTTTTCTTTGTCATATACTACCTTTTGAAGATCTGAAACAATTATTAAACATATGCAAAATCTGAAGAAATCTGGTGGATGCAAGTAGTACAGCACTGTGGCTTTAGATATAAGATCTTTTGAAACGAACACCTGGGTTGATATTTATTCCACAAGATGACTGATTTCTGACCGGAAAACGGTGCAGGACTAGCATTTAAATTTTCATCACATCTCTGATTCACGCTTAAATCTTTTTTTTTTTTTTCACTTTATGATTAAACCTTTCTGAAACCATTGTTCACTTTTTTTTCCAATGCCCATGTGTTTTTATGTTGGAGCAAAGAGTATTGTGAGTAGTTTATGAACACTCTGCTGAGTTTGCATAAAGTGACTTTAGGATAGGTGAAATATTTGTGATATGTAAACTTATAATAAAACCAATAAAAACCTTGACTAATGTGTGTCATTTTAACAGCATAACTGACCAGTTACATACACTGTCATTTCAAAGAACAATCTTCCAAGTGCATCAGTGAAGGCTTTCTAACACAAATTAATTTACAGTATATGCTTCTCATATGTTTCAAATGTTCAACACATTGATAATGGAAACTGAATTTCCAATTTAAAGACCCTAAGCAGGGATTTCAAATGTTCATTTCCACAAACAGCTCTCTTCATCGGTCATGCCTACTAATTACAACAGTCGAATGTTATTTCATATAATGTTAGTCCATATCAAGATGTAGGCCTATAAGAGGACCTCATCACTGTCATCATGTCATCATACACTATATGGACAAAATTACTGGGACAAGTGACCATAACACCAGCAGGGACTTTAATATGGAGTTGGTCCCCACTTTGTTGCTATAACAGCTTCCACTCTTCTTGGAAGGCTTTCCACAAGATTTTGGAGCTTTTATGTTAAACGAGGCTTGCAATCTCTGCTCCAGTTCATCCCAAAGGTGTTAAATGGGGTTGTGGTCAGGGCTCTGTGTGGGCCAGTCATGTTCTTCCCACCCAAACTCATCCAACCATGTCTGTATGGACCTTACTTTGTGCACTAGGGCACAGTAATGCTGTAACAGAAAAGGTAGCTTTGTCCAAAATTTCTCAATACCTTTGTCCACATAGTATATGTAAGTGATGATGATGATGAGGAAGTATCGTCTTTCTGGAGCATAGGTGCAACATACAACACAACACGACAGCAGCACACCCAGCCAGTGAGGGTAAAAAGGGGAAATAAATTAGAACTAAAACTATGAATATACAAATACTTCACCTAAAACAAAACAAAAAAAATACTAAGGGGGACACGAGGAAGACTATAATAATACAGTATTGAATATGCAAAAATTGATATAAATATATATGTGTATATTTTTAAATCATAAATTATATATTATAAAAAGGCACACTACAATGTTGCGTACATGGTAGTGTGTCTCATCTTATATGATTCTAGCTCTTGTTTCATGATCCATGATTCTAATTCCCATGCCATCTTTTCTCAGGGTCACCTACCTGTTGCTCTGCAGAAGATGTAAATGTTTCCTCATGTACAAGCCTTTTTAGCCACAAGGTGGAGTTGCTGTTGCATCAAAACATTAATCAAAGGGTTATTCCATAAATGTCTGAATTATATGGAAAAAAAAAACTAAGGATGGTCTCTTGCTATCGCACGTTATTTGTAATAAAAAGAGAATGGCTGAATATGACTAAAGCGCGCGTTTGTTTACAGCCAATGTAATCTGTTGTCTGTGGTTGCTATAGTGATTTGAACGCGTTCTCACATGGCGGAGACTCGTGAGCAGGATTAGCCAATCATAACCCAGAAGGGTGATTTTCAGCCAATCACAGAGGGATTTTCCCGAATAAATGAATAAATAAATAAATAACAGCCCAAACCGGTAACTATAGAAACGCATAGAGTCTGCAGACCTCAGCTAGCCAGCTAGCTTGTTAGCAGACTGCTCGTTCGTAAACACAAGGCTCAGGTCTCGTTATAGGTGCTGAAATGATGAATGTCTCTGTCAGTATCCTAAACTTTATTGACAGACTGCCTTCCTTAAATATGGAAATACACTAGCAAATGTTTGGTAGCTCGTTTTCTGAGAGTAAACATTAGCTGCCTAGTTGAGCTAGGGTAGCTAAGCTAGCCAGGCCAATTCGTTTAATCATTTACTGTGTACCTGGACAAACATGTCAGACATCTCTATAAAAGATGTAGAGGAGGTCTCAGCATCTCTGGTACGGGAATATCTCAGCAGAAAGGTGGGTAAAGTAAAGATACTTGGTAGGTAACGTTTTTTCTTAACAGTCCTGGCGGTTAGCTTGCAAAGTTGCCATTTTTTCAGTGGTGATTTACTTCAGTTCAGCCCATGTATGGAAATGCTACACAAGCTCGTTGACATTTTACTCATAGTTTGGAATATTGGAATATTTAAGTTTTACTCATAATTTGAAATATTGGAATATTGATGTTTCACAGATTCTATCTATCTATCTATCTATCTATCTATCTATCTATCTATCTATCTATCTATCTATCTATCTATTATCCTCGCTCTCCTCTTTACATCTCTCTCTGGATGATCTTGATTGATTAAACCCATGTCATCTGGTTTTATTTTAATTAAGCAATGTATTACTGAGAAGACACTAATTCTGCAGTTTAGCAGCAGTGGTATCAGAATAAAGTTTTTGCATGAAAACACAGTGCTGTTAGTGATCCTGCTTTCTGTGTACGCATGTACACAACAGCCCTTTCCTTGTTATGAGATTAATTGATTGATTTACTATTTATATGTGTAATCTAAGCAAATGTTAACATTGGTTTTACACGCATGCTGATTAAAAAACAAATTAAATTTTGTAGGGTCTGAAGAAAACAATAGTTTGCATGGACGAAGAGCTTCCACGAACAAATTCCAGCATTAACACCCGGTCCGATTTGCGCAGAGTCCTTCACTTAGAGAGCCTTTATAAAAAGAATAAGGTAAGAACTAATTCGTAGTGATGAAGTTGGGTATATGGAAAATAATGAAAACGCACAGAGAATCTTGTCTTTGTTTTGCTTAGTCCGAAGAACACCAGCTGAGATCGATGCTGGAGATAATGGTAAACGAGCAGATGAAAAAGAGTGAAGATGCAAAGAGATGCCAACTTATGGACCATTTACCAAAACCTAGTTCAACCTCCACTGTGAATGATGCTCTACATGTGTTGAAAAACAAGGATTTCAGGTATCAGCAAGGGACTATCTGGTAGGTGTCTGCACTGTTTTAAAATTTTGTACACCAGTACAAAATAATAATAATAAAAAACCCTTATATTTCTGTAATTTCCATTACATTTTTCATTATCTGAGCTTTTTACAGTCGAAAAACAGACTACTTATTATTTCTTTACAATGAAACCTACAGCTGGCCAGTGTACTGTAGACAGTATTCACAATATGCCCCTATAACCCCTAATTTCAGTACAAACTTATCTGACTAATCTAACATAATAACCTCAGCTACATTGTTGCCTAATGTATCTAGAGTTTGAAGAGTTAAAGTATGAAGGTCAATGTTCTTTTGTTCATGCTGGAAGAGTCTGCACTTGAAAAAATTTAAAAACCTCTGTTTCAAATAAGCTTTTAGATAAATGTTTTTATACTACCAGAAATTGTATCCGGATATTCTACTGTTACCAACTTTCTTTACTACTACAGATAACCCTTTTTGCTAACGCTCTCCTGTTCTGAATGTTTCTGTAATTTTTATGCAGTTTATCTGAGAGAAGCAGTGCTGTGTCCCACCCTACAGCACCATCTGCCGCAGAGAATCCTTCGCCAGAGCCCGAGAGAAAAAGATTGCCGACGTCCTCCAGCCTGGATGTTCTTTTTATGCCAACTAAAGTAGGATTAGGTTCTGATAAGAAAAACAATGATGTGGCTGACCAGGGGAGCAGGAGCAGCAGAATGAGGAAAGGCATTATGGCTGGCCCCATTACTACCTCCTCCCAGGTACCTTTATGTATCTTTATATTAGACCTGCAGTAAAACATTAACATTTTTTAATTCATAATTGCTTATCCATATTTGTAATACAATACTATGGAAATTACTGTTCAGTGTACAGTTATTATAGTTTCAAAACATGAGCCTAGGAAGGCAGTGTTATATTTGTGAGTTCATTTTAACTTGTTTTCTGGCCCTGTTTTTGTTTCAAACTTTTCTACACCTCTAAAAAGTGGCTCTTTATTAAATGAAGGCAGTGAGTATATAGAGCCATTTGAATGCAAAAATAATTTCTTACTTGGTTTAATTGTTATTTTCTGCGATAGAATATCTGATGTACACTATATGACCACAAGTCTGTGGACACCTTTTCTAATTATTGAGTTCTGGAATTTCAGCGACAACAGTTGCTAACAGATTTATAAAATCAAGCCATGCAAACACTGGCACTAGAATGGATTATACTGAAAAGCAAAAATACCATCTTTCCCACTGTTCAGTTTGTGAAATTTCTGACCTGCTACATTTGTCCCAGCCAATTGTAAGTTCTATTACAGTGGAATAACTGTTCGGCCACAGCACAGCATATTAAACTCACAAAGCAGGGCTGCTCATTGTTAAAATGTGTAGGTCAAAAAATTGTCTGTCCTCTCCCACATCACTCTCTAACGATTTCCAAGCTGCCTCTGGAAGCAATGTTGGATCATAAGATTTCTGTGTGCAATGGCAAGCAGTTGTTGTGGAGGATCTCCAGTGGCCTGCACAGAGTCCTGACATCAACCCAAGTAAACATCATTGGGATCAATCAGTGAGAATATCAACTGCAAGCCTGGGTTTCTTATCTAACATCTGTGCCTGACCTCACAAATGCTCTTTTGATTGCATATGCTCAAATTCTCAAAGCCCTACTCCAAATCCCATTGGATAAGGTTAGCAGGACAGCAGAGTTTGTAATAGCCACTAATGGGGCCAGGGGGATGGGGGGGTGGGCTTACTCTGTATTAAAGTGCTTGGTTTTGGAAGGGACATCCATCAACTTATAGGTGTAATGCTTCAATGTCCACTTTTGGCCATAAAGTGTATATAGTTTGGTAAATATTTTTTGAAGATGATTATATGTGCCACAAAAAAGATTATATTGTAATTACAGGCAAAGAAGCTTTTTTGGTTCTATAAAAGAGCCATTTTTTGCATTGTTTTCCATGTAGTTATTAAATTATAAGCCTTAGGATATAATAAGCCTGAGAACTTAGTGATTAACTTAACTGTATATGTTTGCTGTCATTTGGAGTTTTGACTGTTTTATGATTCACTTGGCTCTCTTCTGAAAATTCAGTTGACTATGATTTCTTTTTGTAGGAAAACAGTAGGAGACGTCCCGCCCGAAAGACAGCAGGGTCTTTATGTTTAACTAAGCCCGAAGGCGTTTCAGATGGAATGCTCTGGATGAGCCAAAGCACCCATGTGGATGCTACACCGAACAAATCAGATGGAATTAGCCCTTTCGAGAGAGATCACAGTGTGTCCATCACTACGCACAGAGAAGGTGTTGACAGCAACAGAGATTTCGGATTGCAGAGAGTCAAACTTCACAGGTAAATTTGAATCAGCGTACATAAATATATGTGTTACCTATAAGCACAGGTGAGGCTTGTATGTGGCCTGATTTGGAATGTGTTCTTTACTAAGTCTGCAGGGCTGCCTACTAACTGCAAGCTCAAGCAGTTTCAGTTCAGGCCTGAGAGAAATGAGAAAATGTGCAGTATCGAAGAGATAGCTATTTATAATTTATACATTATTTCTTCCCAAAATATTCTAAGCCACACTAACAGTATCCCTGTCGATTTTCTGAAAGATTCCCCCACAATGTCACTCAAGTGCGTATGAATTTGACAGAGAAACATTTGTTTTTCCAGACACATGGCACATAAACTGTGCTTTTAGTTTCTAACATTACATGCAGGCAAAATGTCTGTTTTATCCCTGAAACTGGCACAGGATGCTTATTCCATCTTTTTGGACTCCGCAGTGAGAAACAAATATTGTGATTTTTATTGTCTGGGACATAAAGTCATGACTTATATGTACTTGTGCATGTTTAAGCTGTATTAACCCAATTCCTTGATTATACGATTTTGCCGTTTCCTCCACAGAAACAAATCAGAGTGCAGTCCAAGTCAGGATGGTCTCCACATGGCGGGAATGGTTCTTGGTAGGGCTTCGATAATGTCCCACAGACTGCAATTCATACCATGGTCCATATCCAACTGAACAGAATAACATCTGTAGCATTGCCTTTGATATTGTACTTTTTAGTGATGTCCATATTTAGAGTATCAAATGTTGTCAAAAAATTCTCATTGTAGCACCAAACGAAAGGCTTACTTGGAACTAGTTGCTTACATGTAGTTTGCACGAGATATTGCATTTTCATTCTAATGAACATGTCTGATCTCAGTGGTTTGTTTTGCTATGCAGATGACCTAGATGATGATGAGGAGGACTTGCATCATCATTCTGCTGTACCAGTCAACTCTTTACCTCCTCCCAATCTGAACAAACATCCCATGGATCAACAAACGGCTATTGTAAGAATGGCATAATTGAAAAGAGTTTGCTAGTATAGTGAACTCCCAATTAATTAAAACCATTGACTATGAGTTAGTAGAAGTGGTAACAGTTTGGAATGCTTTCATTTAGATTCTTATAATTACTTCACACGCTGTTCCTTAATAACATTAATTGCCTAACGATTTATTCCAGGCCCTGAAGGAGATCATTTTCGGCTCTCCCCTCATGTGTTTCAGCGAGGAGTGGAAACACCAGAGTTTCACCTTTTCAGAAATACCTGGTCTGAGATATGGGATTGTGCAGAAGAAGGTATTAACTGCCCCTTAAAAATGACTAATTAGAACAAAAACTTAAGAAAGCAGTAAAAGTGAGACCAGGGGTTCTGGGTTATATATATATATATATATATACACACATTTACATAAGAGGTTGATAGATATGAGTGTTTTAGGTAACACAATTGAAATAAAGACAGGAGTGGAATGAAAGCATGCCATGATATGTACGTAAGCAAATGTGTTTTTTAACCAGGGAGGGCCGTGTGGTGTGCTTGCTGCTGTCCAGGCCACTGTTCTCCAGAAACTTCTATTTGAAAGAACTGGCAGTGACTCTGTGTCTGAGTAAGCACTGTCAAGCATCAATCATCTTCCTTTTTCATGTTATTTGGATCTTCTTGCGTCATTTAGATGAAATTTCCTACGTCTGCAGCATTGGGTTATTTCACTGTTGTTTGGAGTTGATTGGATTGGTATTCATAAACTGGCCAGTGTTTATGGCTAAGGTATATTTTCAGTCTGTAAAATTTAATCTCAGCAACTGATAGCCGTCACTAGAGGATATGTTTTTAAATCAAATGTTATTCTATTTCACCAGGAGGCTGCAGGTTTCAGATGCTGTAAGGACGAAGTGCCTGAATGAAGCCGTGGCAGAAATTCTGTGGAGAGCCGGAGAGAGGAAGAAAGCCACTGTTGCCATGTAAACACATGAATTATTTACTAAGAGACTCTAGTGCTGTATGGTTTCAACACCTTATCTTTATATGTTCTCTCTACAGAAACTCAGGCAGAAGTCTTTTCACACCAGTGGGCCACTACAGATCCGCTGGGATCTTGGAGATGGTAAAAAAAAAAAAGATCTAGTAGAATCAGTTATTCGATCTAATTAAAGCCCATAAAGTGAGAGAAGACACTAGGTCCACAAAACTCATTGTGTATCCATGTCTTTTCATTATTACCATAAACTAGAAAATTATATTTTGTTTTGACATCAGTGTTCAGAGACCCATTGACCCATTGGTCAGAAAGATTGTTTTCTGTTGTCTGAATTAAGTCAATAAGAGAAGTTACTCCAGAGGGTCTAGGGGTTATGCCAGCATTTGATGGGCAAAACGGGACATTTTAAGTAAAATCAGCCCTTTAATAGGCCATGAATTTCAGGGCCTATAGTTTTCTGAGTGAAACGCAGCAGTTGGTTGAGTCTGAGCTAGCGTAATGTTTCAGTTGAAACATAAAAAGGGAAAATAAAACATATTAAATATTACTTTTCTATGCACAGTGGTGCATGGCAACCGACATTTCACATGACATGCAGCATTTAAGTGAATGTTGGTAGTACAAACAAATATTGACATATTTGGATATTCTGTTTAGTTTTTTCAGTGATGTGGAGTCTTATTGTACCAAATGTAGGTGGAGTTCAACTTTCACTAAAGCTTAAAATCAGAAAATGCAGTTTGACAGTTAATTGATGGGTTAATTAATTTAACATATTAAACATATTTCTTTTGAGATAAATCCTGAAAAATATTTTTTTTTCTTAAAATGCCTCAGAATCATTTAGTCAATGGATTTCCTCCTGTCTGTTTAGGCTTTGTACTTTAAAATCAGCAAATAAATATAATTTGTGCACTAAATGTGGCAGAAATGTCAAATTTGTGTTGGTTCTGTTCAGAAGATACTTATTTTTACTTATACAGTTAACTAAATATGAAAATTGAGTATGCAGACTTTTTTTTTGCATATGACTGTGTATCATTTTGTAATCATTTTCTGCACGTTTGAAGGACTTGTAATCTCTGTGTGTATGTGTCAAAACGTTTACTTAATCCAAAAAACAAAGACGTATATCCATATCAAGTGTTCTGTGTTATGTCATCACTGTCATAATGTAAAGGCAAATGTTTGGTCCGTATTGTGCAGCCCTGCACACTGACCTTTATGTGTAAAAGCTAACGTAGTAGCTTTCTTGTCTCTGCAGATTACCTGCGTCAGTATTGAGAGTTTAGATGACCTAAAACTGCTGCTAGAACAATACATTCAACAGGTAAGCCTGCGATGAGTTTCATTCATCTACAGCCTGTGAGTGACATGTCTTTTACAATACAGTACATGTTACAAGTCTGCATACTCACAACATTAGCATAATGTGTTCTGTTCATTAAGAAAGAGAGCCAGTAATTATGCTGTGTTCTGACTTTTGTTCTGTCTGTTTCCTGTTTCCTGAACTGAGTGTTACAGCTGGGTCATTGTTTATTTTTTGCTCTGTTCAGTTTGAGTCAGGTCCCTACGGCTGCGTCCTGCTCATTGTCTCCGCCATCCTCTCCAGAACGATTAGGATGTAATGCTCCATTAATTTCAAACAAATTCGAACACTTCCAATAGGCCCATTTTTGGTTTCAGGCAGTCGAGTAATTCCTTTCTCGTTGTGTGTTGCAGGGTCAGAGGAGACATGGACGTACCCACCTCCACTCTCATCGGTGCGCACGGCTACTGCACACAGGTTAACTTATGAATCTTAGGTGCTTTGGTCCTTCTCAGAAATGCTGAACTCACTAATAACACCAACACAGCATCTCTATTAGAGGAAATTTACTATTCCAAAAAGACTATTGCGACATAAAATTCAAGAACACCTTGAAAGCTTCTGCTGTTTGATTTTTAATTAAGTAAGAAACCAAAAGGCTAATTCACATAAAACTGCCATTTATTAATACAGTGGAACCTTGAAATATGAGTTTAATTAATTCCATGATGGAGCTAGTAACTCAAATTACTCGTCGTATCAGTTTTCCCTATTGAAATTAATCGAAATTCCATTAATCCGTTCCAGATGTGCTTATAAATAACGAATATTGTATAAAAACAAAATACAATGCTATGTACATTAATCTACACGGATAAGGACTTGCGGATCCAGTCATATGCAGATTTTTTTATGAGAACTCATTTTATGCAGAAATGCAAACCTGCAAAAATTCTCCACATTTTTTTTTTTTTTTGCTTTTTTTCATGGCAGTATGTTTTTTTACACATTTTCCTTCTAAATTATTAAGATAAATGTACTAATTTTCTAACTGAAAACTGAAAATGAGGAAACACTTAGCTGAAAACTGAAACCAAAACACAGAAAGAAATTATTATTAAATTATTAAAAGAATAAATATGTTAGATTTAGCATTCGAACAATGCACAATATAAAATAAAATTTGAAATACAATATTTTACGTATACATTTTACCCCACTCATAAATAGCCCAAAAGCAAGATGGCTGAAATATTATACAATTGACTTTCTTCTCTTATAAAACATGAATTCTCTCAAAAAAATGGAAAAAAGTGTATTTAATGTTCCGAACGAAGTTCATAAACAAAGTGCATTCAGAAAGTGCTTTAAAACTGGAAAACGTCCTTGCCTTTTCAAAAACACAGATGGAGAAATGTCGGTATTGCGTACTTTACAAATGGCTTTCCGCGTGTCTTTCTTAGATATATCGAAATGAGCCGACACAGCAGACATGTTGACTCTAATCCAATCTGGCACTGCCGTTCTTTTCCAGAAGCCCAGATTGTGAGTCCGCCCCTGACTCATCTTTAGTGTTTCTCTTGATTTATTTATTTTTTTTAAACCCCAGTAGTTTATTACTGTACTGTAAATTAAATTAAGAGGATGTTGAGCTCAGTCTCTGTCCATTGTCTGCATCTACCATAAGACGCCGCTGATGAACAGTAAATTATTGAACTGTCAAAATAATGGGGGTGATTACACTTACATTTTACTGTATTTTTATTACTAAAATTACACTAATTTATTACTATATTTATTTATTATTACTATGTTTATACCAAAGAAAATGTCAGTGCATGAATTACATACAGTCTGTATGGGCTTACCTTAATATTTTTGTTAAGGGTAATGTATTAAACTTGAGTTTAAAATGAAATTAAAATGTTTGGGAGCATATTTTGGGCATATTTTGGGTTTACACTATAAAGTGCCTGGGTCTGCTGCAGCAAATCGGTGTAAACAACTCGAGTCTTCTCGCAGATTATCTCCTGCGGGAATTCTTGCGCTTTCTTCTCCGTCAACCACACAATCAGTAGCTTCTCCATATTTTCTTGGATTGATGTCCGCTGTTTAGAAAATATTTTGATTAGCCAAGTCAACTACACGCACCACTTGGTCATGATTTTCTAATTTATTTCTTTCATTCAATGCACATCATCTGCTTCTTCTCAGCACTGTTTTTCACACTTCTGCAAAATAACTGCAAGCACAAATGCTCAGACCCCGAATTTTAGCTCTCAACTCAAAACAAGAAATTGGCAGAGAGACGGCTCGTAGTTGGGACACTCGTAAGTCAAGGTACCACTGTATTCATCTTAAAATCCCTGGTATAAATAGCAGATTGTGCCTAATTTTTGAAGAACATTTTGAAACTCATTTTTTAACATAAATAGAAACTGTGCTCTATTTTTTTCACATTGGAAATCAACAAATGTAATCAATGAGGGAGTATTATATACGTCTGTATTTTGTTTGGTAATCATCATTGCCAAAGGCTGATAGGTGAGGGCTGCTGATATTGCCATTCATGTTGATAGAATAATTGAAATTATTTTAATTGTAAAAAGTGTTAAAAAAAACCCTTAAAAAAATTTCATTCTTGTCTCAAAATCTAGATTGTTGATTGCCTGTCAGAATGACACTTAGTATATTCTTTTAATCAATCTGTAATCTGTTGCGGTCAGTAGATATACCAACATCTAGTTTCCTAACTCTCATTTCTGGTTTAAGCATGAATATGAAGGTGTGGAATAAAGTCTTGCTCAAGAATCTGTATTAACATAAAGGAACATAAAGGAGTGTTGGTACCACCCAAGACTTTACAACAAGGGGATAAATTGTGTGTATTACTGTTAATAACTGTTGCTATAGTATTATAAATATTTGCATATTTACACGTGATATTGTTTTCATCCACACACGCCTACTAGGCATTAACTTATGTTACTGTAAATAACCATGTAGACATCTATTTTTTAAGAAGAGAATGTTGGCATTTTCTTAAACTTCTGGCTAAAAATGAAATGAATTCCTCTGCAGTTTTTAGTCTCAAGGTTTGTGTTTTCAGTATGTATTAAGACCACTGATATTACACAGCAATATAAAGACCAACTAATGAGGGACTAAAAGGAGGCCTGGGTAGCATGCAGCTTAATTGCTTAGCTTTTTTGTTCTAAGATGCCTCAGGCTACAGCAGTTGCTTTAGAGTCTCAACAGAAGCATTAAGCTTGGCCAGAATCAGCAGACGTTAGCTTGTCTTTTCGATTCTTTTATTTTAACTCACTGTCTCACTTTCTCTGCTGTAAAGTCCTCAGTAGCTTCTCTCACAATATGTCATATGGTACATGTTTTTGAAGTGTGTGTGTAGGGCAACCTAATGACAGTGTAGCTCAGGACTTTGTTTGGAAAACAGTTGCATTTTTGCCATCAGTGAATCAGTCTCAAAGGCCCTATTTAATAAAATGCATCTCTGATTAGTTAGATGCTCTGTAGTATTTGATATGCTCATAATATCTACTGAAAAATCAGCTCATATATAGCAAACAGTGGCATGTGTTGCTTCTTGTTTTTTTCCTGTTTTATTCAAAACAGGGATGCTGTCTTAAAAATCACTATTTTGAATACCGGTCTTCATGTCCTTACGCTGATGTTTACAAGATGACTGTTTAGATTGATCTGTGTTTGGAAGACAATTTCAGTGAATCAGAAAACTCAATTTAATAGAATGCCCCTCTTTTTAATCAGATTGAAATGAGATTGCTGTGTTGCATTTAAATGCTCATAAAATATACTGAAAAATCAGCTCATATCAATTAGCCAATGGCATGTGTTTCTTTTCTTTTTTCCCCTGTTTTATTCATAATCACAATTTTGTATGTTCTTATTCATGTTCTTACATTTTCCTTCACTGATGTTCAAGCCTCTTGTATTAGTCATTGCGTTCATAAACCGTATGCATTATGGAAAATCTGATGAAGATGAACCAAACTGGCTTTACTTTGACTAGTTTTGGAGCTGAATCAAGTTTAATGTTTTTATTTAGTGAGGGGGTAGGACAAGGGACAGGTGTCATCATACTGTTGGGAGGAGTTTTTGGTATGGATTTGGATCTAAATCTGGTTTGATTGTGTCAGGGTGCATTTACATCTGCGTTTTTTGTGGATAAGCCGTATGCAGGTATGTTCCTGAAATGGAAAACAATGTTCAAAATGGATTATACAGATGTAAATGGGGTCCATCTGTGAATATAGTTGATCTCTGTCAAGAGGATGTTTTCTAACCTGTCAATATTTCCTGATTCCTTTTTTTTTTTTTTTTTTAAAGGAATTGGTAAACCTATTGCTGTGTGGGCAGGCAGTTTCAAACGTCTTCAATGATGAAATGAAGCTGGATTCTGGAAATGGTAACTTCATTCTTCTGAAAGGGATCAAACAGCGCTGCAACATTGGACTACTCTCTTTATTTGAGCATTACAATATATGCAAGGTAAGAAAAATATGTTTTGAGATCTATTTCAAGCATGTGTGTCAAACAAAAGTGGCACGTTAAACATGATTTTTCCTGCTTTTATGAAGGTGGGCTCATACCTGAAGACCCCCAAGTTTCCACTATGGGTGGTGTGCAGTGAAAGCCATTTCAGTGTGCTGTTCTCACTGTGTGACGATCTGACGTCCAGCCCGTGGAGCCCCAGAGAGTTTGACCTGTATTACTACGATGGTCTTGCCAACCAGGAAGAACCAATCAGATTAACAGTCTGTGAGTGGTTTGTTCTTATTCCCAACAGGGCATATACGTGCATGTATGCATGTGCACATGAGTGTGTGATTTTGTAATATATCCAGTTCCTACAAAACGGAGGCACGTTTGTCAATAAACACACATAAAGCTATTATGAAATACTGAAGACACACATCAACTCTGCCCCACCCATGCGCCCACTGACTGTAGGATGGCCTTCGGGTGCCGACGACCTTAGTAAGGATTAAGCTGTTACAGAAAATGAATGAATAAATGAATGAATAATATTAGGTTTCAGTATATAACTGACTATGTAAAAGGCTGTGTTTCAGGGACTTTGCTTTGTGCAACATCACAGTAACTCATGACCGCTTGTATCACAGACATAAAAAGACAAATAAAATCAAGAACCCATGGAGTTCAGAAAGTTCTGTGGATATTATCACAGTTGTTCTTACTTAATGATAATTCAACAATATATAGGTTTCTGCTACAATCCATCTTTAGAGAAGTCAGTCTTTTCTGGTCTCTCTGGCCATTAGTTTGTATTATTGTGTTTGCAATAATATAACTTGCTTTTGGTCATTTTTCTCTACCTCTACCCAGATCATTGCTGGTATAGATTTGCAGTCATTTTCCTGCTTGCAAGAAAAGGTTTATATACGATCTTGGATATTCAGCCTGGCAAAAGAACAGTTCTCTTGCACACTGATTCATCTTGAATTCTGACTGAGAAACCAAATAAGAGCTCAAAAACATGCACACTGACACTATTACAACATTTTGATGAAACCAAACCATAAAACGCTACAAAGTCAAGTGGTCAATGTCATGCCTCCTTGGGGCAACTCTTTGTATATGATTGTGCATGATTCCTTGCAGATGTCCTGTAAGCAGGGATATGTTGTAAAGTAAAGTGGCCACTTCAAGTGTGAACATACCACAGAATACAGTGTGAGCAATATGAAATTCTTTCTCTGCATTTAACTCATTTACCAAATAAAGCTGCGGGCTGCCATCAGCGG
>JBBIGB010000017.1:14459228-14474138 GCA_037577075.1 Alestopetersius hilgendorfi | reverse complement strand
AGAGGGGGGGGGGGGGTGCTTTGATTCTGGTTTAGAAAGTGAAAATCAAAAGAGTGGGATCAAAGGACTGGGGTGTAAAGAAGAGCGTAACACAGGATGAACAAGGCCAGCTAGTAGATGCGACAGAGACAGAGAGAGAATGAGAGTGAAACTGTGGTTTGAACTTGAGTCAATCACTGGGGCAAGATCATTCCAAAACTTCTCTTGTGGATGATGAAGTATCGTCATTATTAAAGGCAGACTCTGGGCCAGACTGGTTCCCATGACAACCTCTTTTTTTCCTGACCCCAAATGCAGAATCAAATTCCTGTTTAAATCCTGTTTTTCATGAGTTGTGGATATTACAGGTCATACTGGTGAAAAGTACTGGTGAAAACCGAGGCATCTCTCACACACCAGAATGCGCACACAGACATATTTTGGCCAAAACAAAAAAAATCCCTTTACCCCAGTACATGTTTGGTGTCTGAAATGTTGTTCCTGTATGTTTCGCATTATTGGATGCTAATTAAATAAAGAAAGCTAAAACGCCACCAATAACAGTCGTCCAAACTCATGACACACGTTCCTCAAACTGTGTTGAGTTAGCCTTGCTTAAACGGTTTCTGACATTTTATTACAAACTTCAGTCTTCAAGACGACTGCTACTACTGTAGTAGAGGTGTGCTACCTGGCCCAAGCCCACCAGGGCCTGACAATATATCAGGTTTCTTTTACATTTTTTGCATCATCAGGCTCAGGTTTGGTTTGCTTTCTATCGAGCGATTTTTATGAAGTAGATTTTTATGCACTCTTACACTGTCTCCCTCTCTCTATCAGTCACATGCGTGCACACCCACATACATACTCTCTGATGCACTCTCTTGTTTCCCCTCTCTCATAACAATGTCTGTGTTGGGAATAGCTCCAGAGCTTGAGGAGTGGGTGAAAGTGGCTCTCATTAAAACAATAGCTGATGAGAAGTATTTGTTAGGTAGTTGGAAATGTCCCAGCCAATCTCTCTCCTTGTTTTTTAAGTTCACCCAAAGTGTGTTAAGCATTTCTCTGCAGTAGCAGCAAGAGAAGAGTGGATGACGTTCTTTGTCAGGTATGATCAGGAATTCCAATAAAATGCAGTGATGAAAAAGCTGTGAAATACCAGTTTATACCAGCAAGACATGTTTTGTCACTGATCTTAAGTGCTGAGTAAAGCTCTATTAAATGAAGTCTTTTACAATCATACAAGCAGGTTCAGGTTGGGGTCAAGTCTGAATTTCAAACTGAACAGCGCTAGCTAGTGTAGACTGAGTGTGGCCTTGGGTATGGGTCATATTCTGGTGCTAAAATGAAGTACCTGTCGAAATACTGTATTCATCCTCACTGTAGCTGCTGTCATCTGCACTGAATGTTGTCTTCTCTTGTCAAAAATAATTAGTTAAATCTAATTATGCCCCCAAATATGCTCCCAGACCACATTAATTTCATTTAAAAATCAACTTAATAAAGATAAACCCGTATCCCTACTGTACAGTTTACACTGAACTCTTGCAGTGCTAGAATGTAAATACCGATGTAACCCCTGTATAGACTAATGTATATATATTAAACTTAATGAAAATGTTAAAAGAGAGAGAGAAAGAGTAAAAGAGACAGAGCGAGGGAGAGTGTGTAAAAGAGACAGAGAGAGAGCGAGAGAAAGAGAGAGAGAGAGAGAGTGAGAGGTTTAAATATGGACAGTCCACACGCTCCATAAAAGTTTTTTTCGGAGCATGTGGACTGTCCATATTTAAACCTCTCTCACTCTCTCTTACACTCTCTCTCTCTCTCTGTCTTTCTGTCTCTCTCTCCCGCTCTCTCTTACTCTCTCTCTCGCTCTCTTAACATTTTCGTTAAGGGTAATGTATTCAGCTGAATTTAAAATTATATTAAAGTGTTTCAAATTCAGTCATTTCTTCTTAGAACCGAACTAAAAACTTTTGCAAAAACCACAGGAAATTCATGGAAAAATTTTACATTTTACTCAATTTTTATATATATAAAATTACATTAAATTATTACTGTATTTACCCTACTTATACAAAAGGAAACGACAGGCATACCAAAGAAAACGCCCATGTATGAATTACAGTGCAGTCTGTACAAAGGTAATAAAAAAAAAAATAGGCATTTTAAGGCGACCAAAACACAACACGTTTTTTCTTGGAACGTAACCCCCGCGAATAGCAGGGGATTACTGTATACCATTTGAACTGTGCAAATTTATTGGAGAATACAGATCCAATCCAAAACTAAAAGTCATATTTATGGACATTTTTCACTTTCACCATTTTCACCATTTTTAATTGGTGTCAGGTTGCTGAGTCATGGTTTTCTATGCATATATGAACACGCAAAAATAAATCAGACCCATCTAAACACCCACCAATGAGACATGCTTAGACAACCTTCTTGCATTGTGAAAACAAAACAGATGCTGTCTGCTTAGCGGTTTGCTCTATAGTTAAAGAACCTCAAAGCTTTCTGTACACACAGCCAATCTTTCAGCACATAGTTTGTGAAAACAAACTACCCAGGAGAATGGCTGTCTGTGGGATTGTGCGATCTGGTGAAGAGACGGCACCGCTGGCATCTTAAGCCATGAGCCCTCATATTTAGCAATGATTTTACAGTGGATGAAAGGTGATGCTAGGATGCAGGCTGGGACTCATCAACAGAACATAAAATCTGACCTGTCTGGTCCAAGCACTCACATATGAGTTTATCAAGTTCTAAATGAGCTGAAAGTATTTTGAACATACTCAGTGAACATATAAACACAAAGTCGGTGAATTGCCTCTCATTTTCACTTTAACAGAACCTATTTCAGTTCATTTAAAAAAGAACTGTATGTGAACCTGCCCAGGAAATAAATATGTTTTTATTTTACTACAATTGGAGTAAGGTATCTTTTTGGTTAAACTTTTGCTTTAAGACCCACACACAAACACACATCTGGGCAGTTCAGGACAGGGGGATCAGACGAGCGGAGCAAAACTAAATTGTTCCTTTTTTTTCAGACTGAGGATTCATGAGGATGATCGCTCTGTTGTTCATTTGTCTTGTCTCACCTGTCGGTACTCCACTGGGGCAGTGCATGTGTGTGTATGAACTTGAGTGGGATATTAAGCCTTTCTGGCATACGGCTGGGAGGCCTCGGGCTTTGCGCTGGGAACGGCTCTGCTTTTGGTTAGTGCTGCAAAGCCGTGAGGAACACAGGGGTTTTACTTCAAGAGCTCAGCTCTGGCCAACCCAGAAAATTAGCTTATACAATCTGAGAGGACACTGCAGGCCTGCTACTGCTACTGTTCACATCGGGGGCTTAGGCCTGGGATCCTTGGAACTGTGAGACATTTGTGTTATGGAACAGTAGGAAAGCACATTTGTGGATGGATCAGTTGGAATCTGCCAAAAGGAGATTTTTTTTTGCTTGTTTTATTAAACAAAGGCAAATACCACAGTCTATATTTATAACACAGAGAGAGCTGATCTAGGACCATTAAAACTTAATAAATGCACAGCATAATTATATTTGCTCTTGTTGTTAGCTGCCCTGATTATTAAATGACCTTAAGTGATTTTTTTGGTATTTATTTGTTCTATTTTATAATGATTTGTGCCTTATTCTTAGTATGTTTTGTTTTGTGGTCTGTCAGTGCTCACTTGGAAGAGAGTTCCAGTGTCACTGTGACTGCTCCAGTAACTCAAATGTGAAGTAAAGCAAATGAACAAGCATGTATATGATAAGGAGCCCTGAACCTTGAATTAAATCTGGGTCTGTACCTCCGGGTCAACAAACTTGCTTTCAAGCACCATTAGGCGAAGATCAAAATAAACACTTTGCGGAATGACATTACTAGCAGTGATCCACAAGATGGCTAAATGAACCAGGAGGAAAAAGGCGAAGAGGTCCAACAGCACCTATTCAGCCCTGGAGCCGCATGGACCAGCAACTCTGCACTGGAGCTTTTCAGTAATGGAGCTTTAGAGCATTAAGCCCTTCTCCAACTTAAAACTCCACACGCTGCGAATCGCAAGATGTATTTTCACTGGCATATTTTTAATATTAGCTTCAGAAAGTGACGCTGGTATTTACAAAGTAAAAGGAGTCTAAATGGGCCATTTCAGCCAGGGTAAACACATTTAGCAATGAGGTCAGCGGCTGCAGCGGCAGAGCCGGGCGCGTTAGATAATTTTGTCAAAATGTTTAATGTCCTGCTAAACCGTTTGGGAAAAACAAGTGCGGCTGCTGCTGTTGACTTTGGCAGTGGTGTGTATACTCTAGGCTTTAAACATGTAAATCAAAATGCTCCATCTTTAAGAAAATGTAAGTAGACGTTTCATACCTGGCTCGTTGTAGGTCCTGGCAAAAACGTGCAGTAAGACGGACGGGGTAAAGCATCGCTATGTGTGTGCGAGCGTCCACGTTTTGATTAGGCACCCCCAATCTAATGACATGGGCAAATAAGAGGGCAGCAGATTTTCCTAAACGACGCTGTCATCACATTTCTACATGCAGGTGCTGCTACTATGAAGGCTTACACTGGGTGGGCAAAGGTGTAGGCAGATGTGATGGAGTCGATTAGCTATGGACAAGTGCAAATAGGCTCATCTATTTAACCCTGCAAAATCCTCTATAGTGTAAGGCTTTACACTTTGTCACATTATTATTTTTTAAAATAATTATTTATATTTATTTCTTACTCTGTGAAAGAAGCAAAGAAATTCTGTGGAAAAAACAATGTACATTTGTGCTCTAAAAAGAAAAAAACATTTTTTATAATTATTTTATAATTATTTATCTTGCTTATTTTTCTGGACATGAAAACAAAATGGGAACTAGAAGTGTCTACCTGAGGTCAATAATTATGAACTTTATAATTATGGTAACTTATCACTACAAATAACATATTAATATTAATGCATTGTAACTAGGAATAGCAACATCTTTTGCTGAGAGTTAAAAAATCGACTGTCCACAGCAGTTCATCATGTGGAGACTGTAGAGGATTTTACGTTTGACACTGAAAGCTTCAGGCCTGGGTAAAAGTAGAGCCCTCAGCTCTAGAGATCAGCCACGCCGCCATGACCTTGGATTTAATGTCATTTGGTGTTACATGAGTATCCTCTCTCCACTGACTCTGTTCAAACCTCATTTTTCTACAAGCAGCAGTAAATGTTAGCTGAGCTCTAAAACCGCTGGCTAATTGTCTGGAGCTGTTTCCCTGTGTCCTAGAAAAACAGTCCACCTTCCAGAGAGCTCTTAAAGAGCTGTGCAACATGACAGCTTGTGCTGGCCCCGCTCGTTTCACGCCCGCTGCCGTGTTTATGCTGGAAACTGACCTATCCACTGTTGCTTGCGTACGGATCATATGCAATCACATCCACACTGGAGCAAACCCACTTAGAGTGGACTGACCCACACCCAAATGAAGCCATGGAACTTTGTTTGGATGCATACAATACTATACAATTAACTTTAAAAATAGAATTAAACTTGGTAATTAAAAAAACTGATACTACAGTTAAAGCGAATAACATTAATACAATCATCCGTAAACATATGTATTTGGTTGCTTAACCATTTCTTGTAATTATTTTAATTAAAAACTCGTATTTATATTGTATGTATATATAATTAACTAAATCTCCTCAGACCTCCGAACATGTATGTGGTATCTGGTACCAAGACATTTGACTGGATTGAGATCTGGGGAATATGAAGGTCAAATCAACACCCTGAACTTGTTCTGCATGTTCCTCAAACCTTTTCTGAACAGTTTTTGCAGTGTGGCACCGAGCACTAACCTGCTGAAAGAGGATGCCATGAAAGGGTCTTCTGGGCCAGCAACAATGCTTAGGTGGTCTGTGTTAAAGTAACATATACATAAATGCCAGGGCCCAAGTTTTCCAACAGAACACTGCCCAGACCATCACACTGTCTCTAGTATGGTGTCCTGTTACCATCTTGTTCCTAACATGAGTGACATACACTGTCCCACATGACGTAAAAGAAAACATGATTCATAAGACCAGGTCACTTAGAGTGGTCCAGTTCTGATAATCACGTGCCCATGGTAGGCACTCAGTATGGGTGCTCTGACCAGTCCATGACTACACAGCCACATGCACAGCAAGCTCTGAAAACCTGTCTGCTCTGAAAACCTTTCAAGCATAGCCAGCTATAAAGTTTTCAAAGCTCTACTATGGTGTTTGGACAGATGGCTTAGCCTTCCTCTCCTACGTGCATCAATGAGCCTTGGACATCCATGACCCGGTTCCTGATTCACTGACATTTCGCTCTTTGGACCATTTTTGGTAGAACCACAATTTTTCATTATCTCTAATATAAGATGATGTAATCAATGTATAATTATTAATGAATTATTATTCATGTGCTATTATTAATGACTTTCAAAAGGAGCTAAATGCTACTCATTCTACATTCTACTGCCTAATAGTTCGCAAGAAAAAATCCAAAATGTTAATGAGTTAATGTTTGACGGTGTTGATGTGAATGATGCACTGGAGCAAAACACTTGTGTTGGTTTTTCTAGTTGTACTGATTTTTTAAACAATGATACTAATAATATTGTTTACAGCATAAAAAAGTATAGTGTTTTGTTAAAAATCAAATAAAAGTGTCACACTGTGGAACATAAAGGGTAAGCTTAAATGGGCTTAAAGCAAGCTGTTTGCTGCTTATACTGGATTGTATTGTCAGGGAAGTCAAAGGTGCATTCTGAAGCTTAAAAAATATTTATACATCCAATCATCCATTTAACAAAAAAGCACACTAAAAGCACACTAAAAGGATGTATTCGGATGTATCCTGTTACTTTCCACCAGGGTGGTTTGAAAATAAAAAGTGCCCGACCCTAAAAAAGAGGAAACATCAGAAAGCCAGTGTTTTAGGAACTCACTCTGCCCTGCTATTATGTCAATCATGCTAACAGTTGAACATTGTTTAAAACCTCATGAACAATCCACTCTTCCCGAAAGTTGCTGTAATTTGTAGATTTAGCTAACAATGGGGTACTGCCTTAAATTATGATAAAGAGCAGCAATGTCCCATTCAAATCTGTTTCCCCTAAATGTTTAAAGAGAACAGATGTATTTACACCGTTCTCTTTTTGCTCTCTGCTCTCGCTCTCACTCTCTCTCTCTCTGCACTTTCTCTCCCTCTTTTTTCCTTGCTCTTTCTTTCCAGCATTTTTGTTTGTTACTGTACACACAACGCTTCTTGATGACACATTGGATTTGCAGCTCAGCTTTGTGGCTCCTGGGGGAAATCAGAGGGTTTTAATAGGAACCATGCCTGCAACCAACGAGCAGTTCAGGACATACTGGACCCCGGTGTATCCCTGCTCTGGATACAGCAAGACACAGCTCAACAGAAAAGTGTTATAGAATCTTTTTTTTTTTTGGAGCACAGTCCCGCCTTAATTAAACACGACTGACAACTCTGAGTTGAGTTTGAGCCGGCACTCTGTTTATGTTGCGTCAAAGTGACATTGGTTTAATCTGGATTGGCTGGATAAATACACAGTGCAGCTGATGGTGCAGAAGAAAGAGAACTGGCCTGTGTGTTTTAAAGGCAGGGGCAGGGTGGTGTGTGTGTTATTGAGTGGGTGTATGCTTAGGTAACGTTACAATTAAAACAAACATAGTGTGGACAAGGGGAAAAAAATCTCAAGTCAGTTCTCTGCATTGTAAATAAATCTTGTGTGTTAAGTCAATACGGAAGGAATGAAAAGAACATAAATTTGTCCATCACTTACATTGGTTGCTAGTCTGCCAAAGTTATATATTTCTGCATTACATATAATCATACATAGTGCACCATATATTACATACTATGACAAGGCTGTGGTGCTGTTTTTCCTCTTAAAGCTTTAATTGTGATTGAGTTCAATTGGTAAGAGTGTGTTTTCCTGCAGTACCAACCTAACACCAACCTCCAGCAAACCTCAAACCCCAAAATATGTAATTCTTCATCATTTTGACCAAACTTCTCCAACAAATGCCATAAATCTCCAAAACCAACAGCCTGCACCAACACCAATATTCTCCACCAAACACTATCAAACATTATCATTTTCTAAAACAAGTATTCTGCCGAAACCACTGTTCATCAAACAGCATTATTCTCACGAACCACTGATCAACAAACCCCTACATTCTTGCCCCAAACCAACATTCTCCACCAATTACAATCATTCCCCACCAAACATCAACACTGTCCAACCCATCATTGTCCAACAAAAACTACTTCCAACAAATTCAACACAATCACTCTTCAGCAAACCCCAGTATTTTCAAGCAAACACCATCATTCTAATGTTGACCTATAGCATGCCTAAGCAAAAGAACTGACAAGCCAAGCAAACTAATGTGAATACAAGAGGACATTATAGAGCCTCCCAACAATCACACAGAAGTACAGCACACCAAACCAGTGTTGCATTTAACAACATTAACACAGTTTACTGTCATTTTCTTCTTTCAACTCAGTCTAAATCGTTCAGTCTAAAGGAACTTGAAACCCATTCAAACCTCTTCAAACAAACTGAGCTCTCTGAATTGAACACACATAGTGAGAGATGCTTTAGAACAGTGGAAAGGTTAACTGTGCAGTACTGACTTAGAGGGCAGTAAATATTACTGTCTGCTGCTTAAAAGGACATAGAAGCTCTTTCTTAGTAAGGCTGGCATGAAATCTGTTTAAAAAGGACTTGAAGTCACAGAAATTATTCTGAGAAGCATGTTACACTGAAGTTATCCCCCCACTGGGACATACACACAACGTTAAATGTTACACAATGCAACTATGTCATGCTAGGTTCCTTCTCAGAGAAAAGGTCACCTACACAGAGCAATGAGGAACTGAAGCTCAGAATATCCCAAAGCATCACACGACTCTAGAACATCTAAATTAGTGATTAATATCCCACAGAGACAGCCATGACCACAGTCCCTCCACAAGCATGACTGTATCATTCTCCCCAAACGATGACAGTCATGATCCTGACATCATCCCAACTCCTCAACTCACCAGTGTGTGTGTGTGTGTGTGTGTGTGTGTGTGTGTGTGTGTGTGTGTGGGAGTTAGATGTGGGGGGTATTTCACAACGCTCAGGATTTCTCAGTTAACCCTGTAACTATAAGTTATAAGTCTAACTTATAAACTGTCCAAAGGGAAAATAACTAAGGTACACACTTTTGGATTAATATTATAATTATTCAGTTACTCTTCTTAAGACTTATTACTCAGTAAGTACTAAACATTATCCAATTACGACTGTGAAACTGATCTGTAGATTTTGTAGCTATGGAAGAAAAGAACTGAAGTGTGGGCCCCAATACAGACCTTTACAGTTTAACAGGACCCCATGTGTAAGCCGGCGCACGTGCGGCACTCACCCGTCACTGTCCCTGTCCAGGCGGGGATGTCTAGGGGGCAGGTGAGGGCTGTTGGAGAGCAGCTCTGCTGGGGCTCCATTTGACGTGGTGCTGGAGCCGGCAAACAGGCCTGAAAGACAAACAATGCTAATACGCAAAACAGGCCAAATCAACCTTGAAGAGTCCACACACAAAAAATGCCACATTGACCAAATTAACCCTCCTCCCCTTTCTTTCCCCTCATGAAAGAGCACTTCATGGTAACAAGCAGCTGTTTTGACAACAGAGGTCCAATCAGCGGCTTTTTGGAAAAAATTATGTGTTCCTGTCTTGCCCTGTTTGTAATTCCCTGTAAATTTTATGATCTTATGGAGTGGGTTTGTTTAAAGAATAACGATGATACCCTCTCACCAGCCACTTTATTAGAAACACTCACAATGCATTTCTAACGACTGATGACCTGCGAGCTCCACCAACCTTATAGGTCTGCCGTATACAGGACTGGGAGGCAAAGGGGCACTGATAAATACTGATAAATCAATGTGATAAGTCAGTTGTTTAACTCACTGTTAACAAGCTCTTTGAAACCATTTCCTCAGGAGTAAACACGTAACATGTTCACCTGTGATAAGTATCAGTATTGTAGTACATGCTTTGTAGTGTGGTGGTGTTGTCTTTGTGCAGTGCTGTAGTCCTATAATGATTCGATTCCTGGTCTTTTCAGATCTTTCTGTATGGAGTCTGCATGTTTTCTGCATCTTCATGGGGACCCCGGTTCCCTCCCACAAGCCAAAGACATGCCCATCAGGTGAATTGGAGATGCAAAATTGCCCCAAGGCATGAGCGTGCTTGTCTGTGTGTATGCCCTGTGTTTTTCTGCCTTTTGCCCTATTGAAAGCTGGGATAGGCTCCGGCGTCGGTTACAGGTTGACCCATCGCTTACTGAGTAGGATTTAGACAATAGTTGGAACTGAAGTGCACTAAATCAGGTGGAAAAAAATGAAATGAAACAAAGCATGAAGAGATCAGAATGTGCAATGCAGGGGTGTATCAAGCTTTCCAAAAGTGGGGGTGCTCTGGGACGGGGAAGCCAAGTTATAAATACAATCTGACCCATGTAGCATCGTTTTAATCTCACAAAAGTGGGGGGATGGAATCGCATTTCAGCAAAATTGGGGGTGTTGACTGAACCCCTCTGGGAAGAACTGGAATGTCCAATGGGAAGTGGACGGTACACAGCTAGCACTCCTTTTATAAAGTTTTTGGCCCAATCCTGTATCACAGACTGTTGCCCATTCGCTGCTAGAAAATTTATCATTTTCCAGATATTATTTTAATGACGGACCTTTCTCAGTATGGCAGTAACACAGACTGGCCCACTTAATTAGGTGTAAGGTCTGCGTTGGACTTGAATTCTGCAGGAAGGCACAGGGTTGGTGAACTCGAGGTGGGAGGATTAATTAACACAAACTGTGCATTAACAAATGGGCTACAGTCTTTAAATGTACACCAGTGAGAGTGTCTTTCATTAAAAGTTTGTTCAGGAATGAACTAGACTAACAGACTACAAACATATTGACACATTTATACTGCTGACATGTGCCTGGCATACGAAACTCTGTCCAGAAATTTGGATGGAAATAACAGCAAAGCACACAAACCTGAGCTGTGATATAAACACCATCCTGCCACAGATTATATACTACTGTACAATCGCAGGGTCGAATCATGGCCGACTGCACTGTAAAGAGGATTCTCCAATCCCTAGGCTTCTTGTGCAGCCTGAGACACCGAAATGCTACAGTTGTTCCCTCGTTTCAACTTCTGCTAATCTGCTCCTGCGATTCGGCGGTGTGATTATTTTCCCAGAAGCCCCTGGGGGCGGACAGCATAGTGCTGGCCGTCCAGAGCAGAGCGGCTCCTGGTTTTCCCGTTTGGCTCCAGCTGCTCTGGGCCTATCTGACAGTTTTCTGAACTGGTTACATGCCTGATTCATTACCCCGAAATCATCCATCAAAGGCCTTTAAATGCTCTCCCCTTTAGCCCCAACATCTGCTTCTACAACGGGAAACACTCAGTGGGTAATGGCTAAGATTGCTCGAGATTTTACGCGGCACTCTCGTGGAAGACAGGAGAGTGAGGGGAGTGATGCCTCAAAGAGAGGTCAGTAACACCGGCAATGGAGGTGATCCACAAAACTGCAGTCATTGAAGTGATAATAAAAATTTAAATAAGGCACATTTACAAGTTTCCACTCCTTACCACAAATAAAGTCACTATACAAATATGTACAGTTTGCTTCTTTAATAGTGCACTGGAGCTAAAAGAATAATGCAGTTAAAAAAACAATGAAAGCTTAAACCCACTGAGCAGCATTATGCTGTTTGCCTAAATTACAACATATTTAAATCAAACCGTGTAAAAGTGTTAAGTACTTATACATAGACTTATTGTTGTTGTTTGCGACCAAAAAAAACCCCAGATATAAATCATGCTTCAAGACAGATGCTACTGCTCTATGTCATCTGTTGATGCCCAGTTAATGTTAGTCATTCCCTAGACCTTCATCAGTAGTCCATTTCAGACTACTGAGACACTCTTGGCTGAATATTTTTGGGTTGTGGACTTCAGCAACACTGCTGTAATACACACTACGGTGTCAATGCTTTGTTAAGCGCGGTCCACCAAATATTTCTGGATATTTGTTTTGGCTATTTATGATGTAAACCCTTAGTCTTTTTAAAAGTGATTTCTCAGTGCTGTTGTTGCATACATTTACATTTGTTACATAAAGACCTAATGTCCATACCCTTTTTTTAGTTTGACGCACAAATGACCTTTTTGAACAAGAAAGTACAGGAGCAGAAATGTAAGTCACATTTTATCAGTAACAAAATGTAGACCATAATGAGTTTGTGACTATAATTTTTTTTGGGTGGGGGGGGTGGGGGGCTACATGAGGTTGCCTGACTACTAATTTGTAGGGCTTTTTTTTTATTGTGCATTCCAGTTAATATCAAAGTTAAACTGTAGCTGGACAATTTTGATTAAGTAAAATAACATAATGCAGGTACATTTTTATTTTAAAATTTAGGGAAAAAAACAGTAACAGTAATTTTTGGAAAGATATAGTGAAATTTCCTTTCAGACTAAAGAGTCACAGCCATGTTCCGTCACCTGCCCTGAATACTAAATGCTGATTCACTGAATGAATGTATCAGGTTTTCTTCAAGAGCAGCACAGGCTTTTGTCATTCAGTTGTAAAACATAAACCTGTAAAGCCTTGAGAATTGTCAATAGCTTTTCTAACAAAATGTATTTAGAGCTCAGAATGTGCTTTGCGTATGGAAAAACAAATAAATCATAAGTCATTTTTAATTTAAAGAATGCGTTTTATCAGGTTTTGTAGATGAAAAAATATAAAATATAAAAATATAAAAGTGATAAACAGTTCTGACAGGTGAATTGAGCATTTGGCTGTAGTCTCATGGAATGGATGGAATGAGAGAATATTTGTGTGGTGCTAATGTAATTGTAACAGATTATTTGCCCTCGTTAACAAATGTTCTGCTTGATGGGGAAGCCATGGCACTTGTGTGTAGTGTGTCTAATACATAACATCCCGGGTATTTTAGCCCATGCTGCGTTGAAAGATGTTTCATCATATAACTGGTGTAGCCACTCTTACATGGAATGTTCATTTTTACAGACATTGCAAGTAGCACTGTGATATTTCATATATATGTCATATTTCTTCATGAAATGAAGCCACATTCTGGCCTGCTGCTATTCGTCATGAGTCGTTTTTGCAAGACAGGGATGCAATGGTAAATGGTACGCTACGGAACTGTTCATTACGTCCATTGCAGGTCAAATTGCACCAGTGGTCCAGGGTTTTACGGTATGTCAGCTGTAGTTTTCTTGTCATTTACAAAGCTTTCATTTTGTATTGCAGACAAAACATGCATCAGAACATCTCTGGAGCATATCAACGCTCTGAATTTTGCTGGACAGTCTTTTAGCACTCTTTATGCAAATACGAGAGAAAGGTAAATAAGAGACAGGAAGCTTAAAAGAAATATTCTCTCAGCTCAACACAAAAACTGTAATAGATTGTGAGACTGCAAAAAGCACATCTGAAGAGGCACCAACATTTTTCAGCTCTACTGTAAGGGAGCATTTTGGTGATGATATAGATGATGATGTAGGTAAGAGGACCGAAAACAAACATAGTATAATTATTCCTTTGTCTCTGTCAGCTACTTCCAACCTGATGTCTCATTTATGTTGCCATCGCCAACTGTATTCTTACAGATTAAGAAAAGAGAGTCCACTCATTAAAACACAAGAACCTCTCGCTTCTGCCTTCCACAAACTATTTGTGACAATGTCATAAATACCTCAAAAGGGAATAATGAAAGCCTTGTATTCATATTCATATTCACGACTCATAGCCAAAGATTGCTGCCCTTTTTGGTGGTTTCTGACTTGTTTGAAAAAAACTGAATGGTATTACAGTGTCCCCTCCTGCACACATTTCAGCAGCAAAGTCATTCTGAAACTCTGTAAAACATCATGGAGTCAAGCTGAACACAAACTGACACCCTGCCTTGCTCTTTCCATTGATAGTTGGACATCCAGAGCGACTGAAAGCTAATTTACTGTGACAATTCACTATGCACTGGATTAGGATGCACTTTATAGTTTTTTACTTATATTTAATATTGCCTATATAAGTATGTACCATGTTTCTTTAAAATACACAAGGCAAACAATATAGGTTGACAAAGCTATGATACAATTGTGTTAATGTTTTTTTTCCATTTAACTTAATACAGTAAAGACAGAAACCAGGCATAGTGAGCCCTGTTGGCATTTTTCTGAAGGAAATGTTTTATTTGTCTGTAGGTCAAATAAAGAGCTCTTTGTTTAAAGGGTGATGTGTTTTTTTTCTTACAAATGAAGTTATCAAAACCATACCATTGCTATGGCCCAAAACCAACAATACCGGGATGCAATGGTACAGAGGTCTTGGGCAATGCACAGCCATAAGAAAAACATGCCAATGGCGATAAAAGGATTTGATAGTCTTGGAGGTATTCAACTCTGATACCTTCGATTTCGTACCTGTTTTCAACTGCAGCTGGTTTTTGATTCCAATCCGTAGTGGACATGAAGATGCCATTACTCCTCTGGCAGCCGAGTTAAACATTAAAGAGACCATCGGGTAATTCACAGAATAAAACTTTGACAAGGAGTTTGCTTCATGCTAATGCTGCTAAAGAAAACCAAGCCACAGTGAAACACATCGTGAAACAGTGTTGATAGACTTTGCACACTGAGATGGTGAAATTAACGTAAGTCTGGCAATTTTGCGCTGAAATTCTTGAAGGAATTTGTTTTGGCTTTCACTGCCGGATGGATGGATGGATGGATGGATGGATGGATGGAGGGATGGATGGATGGATGGATGGATGGATGGATGGATGGATG
>JBBIGB010000017.1:14417885-14430412 GCA_037577075.1 Alestopetersius hilgendorfi | reverse complement strand
AGGTTAAAATGTATATCAGACTAACATTTGTATCACAAAAAAGTCACTTTTGTGCTTTACCTTAAAAACTGATTAAAGTCAATACAGTGAACAAAAGAGAAACCCACTCGGGCTATTTTCACAATATTTACACCTTTTATGAATGTCTTCATATGTCATACAAATGCCTCCGTTGCTGGAATAGCGAGAACCTGAAGCGAAGGCCCCACTTTCCAACGATATTCCACAGTAAACGTTTTTATATTTATGGAATATTTCACTCAGAATTCCTCATCAGGCACTTGTTTACTTGGTGGAAATGTGAGTACGAGGCTGGAACTCAATTGCGTAGCATGATTCGCTCACTGCAACTGCCAAGCACTTTTCTCCAATGCTAATATCCCCTTTCCATCTATGTGTTAAATTACGCATGACCTAATCCCATTCTTGGAGTCGCTATGAAACTGACTCACCTATGTCACTGACAGTTTTGCGTATTAACCATGTGAACAGAACAAATATGTGACCATAAACCATTCACAGCATAGGTTTTATTAGTATAGAACAGAGGACACAGCTGTAATAGGAACAGAGTGGGCGGCAATGTAATGATGGTCTAGTTTGTTTGGAAATAATGAGCTTTAATACACAGTCTAATTTTAGTAGGATTAGAAAACTGGAGTTGAGAGCTTCTGAAGACATATAGTTTTTCTTGGCTGTAGCGTTGAACCACTGGTAATCAAAATGTGCATGTGTGTGTTCCCTGTCATTATGCACCATAGAACCAAGAATTTTTCCAAGCCACTGCGAGTCAAACACACACACAATATTGTACTGCCACCACCTCTGGGAGCGCTACACCCTGCCCGGCCACTTTATTAGGAACCCCTCCCTTTTAACTCAACCTTATTGGGGGACAACAGTTTATCTGTTAGAGTAGTTTGTAGAAAGCGCCCTCTAGCCCTTCATCAATGGTCAGTTTCTGACAACACTTGTGGTCACTTGTGGCTAGATCATTTGTGATTCATGGACTACACTTAACCAACAACACTGCTGGTTAAATTCCAGCAACACTGTTGTGCCTCACACCCTTATAAAAGGACAAAACATGCTACCATATCACTACTTTGTCAATATGCCTGCTGTGCAGAAAATGAGGGTCAGAAACCAATGATGAATGAAGTGGAGATGTGCTGAATAACTGTATTACAATCTGAAGTCATAAAATTCTATAGTGGACCTACAATACTGTGCAAAAGTTTAAGTCAACTGTTTTAGTATGTTTTTTGCCAGTAAAACATGAGAAAACAAATAACATTAATACATAAAACATAAGACGTTTTTCGTTGAGACGCTGGTTAGTTGTTTTAATGCTTTATTGCAAGTTTAGTTGTTTTAATGTAATGAAACACTTGCTGAACCAGGTATTGAAACCTTTAAGGAGGGCCATAGAAATGGTTATCTAACATAAAATTCAAATTTAATGTTAAATTATTCATTTGCATTTGTTCTAATGGTAGTATTTTTGAAAAAAATACTACTTTTCAGACAAGTAACTTTATGTACGTTTGCACAAAACTGTGTAAAGTCGGAGCTTGCAAAGTGGCTGGTGAATGGAAGAGCAAGAAATAACACAGGTCAACAGGTCAAAATCATCAGAGATAAGTTTATGTGGGGTCTGTAGAGTTTTTCATGCTGATTTCAAACCTGTGTTTAGTTTTTCCTGCACATACAGTTTTTGTGATAAAGCTAGTTATATATTGCATGATAGTCGGTATAATGATCATATAATAATGATATGCTGAGTGTTTTTGAAGAAACAGTGGTAACTGACTGACACTGATCATTATATCTATGCCACAGTGTGGCCTGTCTGACTTCACACTGAAAATATTGATACAGTTACTTGATTGGTGTCTGTGGTTTAATAAAAACCGCATACAAGTCTATTGCAAATCTAATAACTAATTCAAAAAGTTGATGTGACTGAAAAAAAAACTGATCTGAAATCAGCATGAAATCTGGTTTAGAAAAGTGTCTGCTTGTTCGTGATGATAACAAAAAAAATATTGTTGACCTGTTTAATTAATACAATCAATTCTCAATTTTTTTTAATGAAAACAAGGTCAGGAATTTCAGAAGGAATGTGATTAGGAATTTTGTTCTGGGAACGGCGGCTCCAGAGGGATGATGAAATGCAGAGAGACGTTTCTAACCGCAAATTCCACTGCCAGTCAGAGAGTTACCATGGTGACGGCTTCCTTGGAGCTGCACTTCCACACCAAACTTTGGGATGAACGTAAAGATTTGACAGTGTAAACAGATGTGTGGATCTGGCACAGAAGAAAGTGTTTCTGACAGCTCTGTGGAGCTGCAATTACTCCTCTGGACACCAGCTGGAATTCTCTACTGCCAAAGCTACACAAACACACACCACACACTGCATACACCCAGCACATGCCTAACACACCGTACTATTATTATTACCCACACACAACTGACCTGCACTCTTTAAAAAGGCCTTATTCAGCGTTTCCTTTATCAAAGACAATGGTATTTCAAAACCAAAACCATATACCAATGGTATATGTAAACACTAAAATGGCTCTTTGCAGTTCACAATAGGATTCTGCTATTCGAATAATGCTACCATTGCCTCCACAAGGTTCTGGTGATCAGTTGTTGCCTTCATTAAATTAGTTTTTTTTTATGTAAATTACAGTGATCAAATTTCATTTTGATTTAAATTTAAAAAAATGTACTTCATATAATAAATTAACAAATGTGAAAAACAGACCATTGTTCTATTATTAGAACTGTAAACTTGAAATGTTAAGTAAATCAGGATTATATACTATTTTAAGTTAGTTTACATTTAGTTTACAGTTTAATTATTATTATTAGCAGTAGTAGAAGTTGAAACTGTGTAGTTATTTTATGTGTACATAAAATAACATATAGTAATTTATATATGAAAACGTCACAATATGGAAAGAATCCATAGATCTTTACATGAAATAAATATTCTAGAGAGGATCTGCTGTATTAGTTATATAAAGGAACTGTTAGGGCTCTATGTAGCACCCAAAACCATACAAACATGTAATTTATAGTTTAGAGTTTTACTGATGTTTTATCCTCTGCAGGTAATTCACTACCACAGACATTGGTGTACTGCTGTTAATTTGAAACATTTTAACCAGGAGAAGCTATACTTAAAAATGTAAAATAAAAAAAAAAAAAACGAACATGTAAACAATGAAAATTGTCTTGCCTACTGTTCAAAATATTTAGTATAATCTTCTCAAAACTGAAAACAAACATAAACATGCATTAAACATTTAACTGTTATAATATATTACATTATTACAGCAGTTTTGGACCTGCTATCAACCATACACTACCATGTACAGAGACAAAAATCACTGATATGCACATGTCTACACTGCAAAATGTGTTTATATTCTACAGCAGTTCATATATGTATATAGTGATTAAAGTATTTTAACCTACAACAGGGCACTCACTCTCCTTTTTTTAAGGCCACCATCCTTCTCAAAATAATATATATAATACTCATAGTAAAGGGCATTTCACTAATATTTGATACTATCTCCAGCCACAAATCTTTTAACCAATTGTATCAGACTTCATCTTAGGTTTTCAGTTTCATGGGACAGCGTTCAGATTTAAATCTGGTAATTGGATGACTGCAATACAAAAGGCAAAAATTTTTATTTTCATTTTTGAAACGACCGATGGGACAATACATACAAGCACACACACTGTCCTAAGGGCAGCTGTCTCAAACAGACAGTGTGCTGATTAAAACTGATTTAAAACCTTTTAAAAAACACGTTGCACAAACAGTGTGCATTAGAGTCTCGCTGACAAACCAGACAGGACGGTGCCACAGCCAGTAAAATTCAGACAGCATTTCTTCTATGGCCCAGGCTGTTGCAACACTCCTACACTCGCTATTAAAAACACATACACACACACAAACTCAGACATACTCTACTCTTCTGCTATGCCTCAGCCGCACTGACCTGAGCTACAGGGACATGAACATAAAGAAATCTTTTGTTATTTGTGTTTATTAGCAGGGCGCGTTTGGTACTCAGAATGCAAATGGCTCCGTCCATCCCGCTTGAACATAGGCAGATTCAATCATGGCTGCACACTCTGGAAGGTGTTTGCTCACTTTGGCGGATGTCGAATGTTTGCAGAAAGGCTGGGAGTGATGCAAATGGTGCTGGTGATTATTTACTAGAGAAGTGACTCGGACAGACGGTCCATGTAAACACTAACAATGGCAAAAGCATGCTGAGATTAAAAACACCTCTATAAATTGGCTTGGATATACTCACACTCCCAGTTACCAGGAATAGAAATATAAAGTTAAAGGTAAATAGAACACGGAATAATTAAGTAACTAGAGTAAACATTAAGCAAAGGCGGCACACGCAAGTATCCAATGGAAGAGTTTCTCTAATGAGCAGGGTAACCATTGTTAGCTGGGTAAATATTGACATAATGAGGATCATGTTCTAAATTGCCCTTGACATTGCAGCAGGAAAGTCCATTATTAGATGACCAGAGGGAATCGTGTTCCTTTGTCCGTGTTTCGTATGATAAGGCTAAATTAGCGTCATTACTGTGTGTAGGCATCTGTGTGTGTGTAGATCAGCAGTACCCAGTGTGTTGGCTGGCTTTAACCCTTAAACCTTCAGGATCCACTTCAATCCTTAACCCTTGCAGCTATAAAACATACATGTTATTCAGAGTACACACTAGGGCATTAACAATTTTTTTCCCAAGTTGACTAATCTGTCAACAAAGTTGAAGTCGAGTAGACTAGTCGTTTGATGAAGTCATCATACATGCAGGAACACGGGTGTCCAACAACGAGCAACTTTTTTTTCTGCAACATTAACAGTCAACAAAACAAAACAAAACCAAGACTAATACCTTGAATTTTCCGGTAAATGTATGTGTACAACAGAAAATGGGAACAGATTAAGGCAGGTAACCACTCAGCTTCCTCTGGACGAGATTCCCTGCAGTGCTAGCGTTAGCCATGTTAGGTAGCGGAGGCGTTTCACATGACGTGCAGAATGCCGGTACTGTTACTGTACTTCAACACCGACTTGCAGGTTGTGCAGGTCTCTGTGCTGTTTGTGTGGTCTAAAGTGAAGTATTTCCACACATGTGATGTGTGTCTGTCTCTGCTGCCATTTATCTCCCAAGGAACGCGTGTCAGCCTAAGCCAATCAGAGGCAGAGACTGCAAAAGGTAGAAAGCTGTAAATTTGTATAATTGAGTATTTGAGATAAGTGGTTGGTTTTCCAGGCTAGATTTTGTGGTGTAGATGGCAGAAATTCTTAGCAAATATGAAATCAAACTGAACTGAACAAGCCCAACTTTTTAGGTGTTGAAAAGTTGGGCAAACCCTAATTAGAACATCATTAGTCAGACATTTTCTCATATCTGTCTCATCACAACATCTGTACTATTACAGTGTTTCCTGTCCACATTATACAGTCACATATTTCAAAATGTTTATTCATGGAGTCCAGCAACTGTCCAATGGCTTCATTTCTAAGTGGGTTTTGAGACAGCAGGCTTCCTGTTACTATTGAAATAATTGTTTAATTTTTGCTGCTCTCAACTTTGTACTGTCCACTTTCTGCCGTGACAAAGCAAATTTCCCACTTGTAAAATCATACAGACTAATAAAATGGTACTGATATGTAAGGCAATGACTGAACAACATTTGTGTATTTCTAGTAACTCTCACAGTCATGAGTACAAAATAGCAGCTTTTGGGCGGTTTTATAGCAGCCTTTATGATGGTTACTGTAAAATAAGTCTATAGTTAAAGGGGTTAAGCCTTTACAGGCCCTGAAAAGCTTCAAAAAAACCTTGGGCATTAGCCACATTCAGTCCCCTCAACATATTAGTAAACCGATACAGCCCACTCACAAAGTTAAACTGATTAAGCTTTTGGATTCGGGACAGTTATGACACAACTCTAGAGCAATGTTGCCGTCGGCCTCTGTTACAACTCTCATGTTTCAGCTTCAGCACCATGATTAGATGTTGGGGAAATTACCGATTCGAAATGTTGCATTCCAGAGCAAATGCAATTAGTACAAAATACCTATGGATTTAGAACGTGTTGATGTCTGGTTATTTGCTCAACAGCCATGAAGTGGATTTGATTTTACAGCACAGGCTTTAATCCGCATAATCCAGTGGTCAAAAAACCACAAGGGGCAAAAAAAAAAAAAAAACGATTATTAGCCCACGGAATAAGCCGAGATTTGACGATGATTAGACAGCTATTAAAGTTCATGAACAAGTAGCAGAATGAGAGAAAACAGAGGAGAATGAGAGAGAGAGCAAGAGAGAGAGATGGAGAGAGAGTAAGAAAACAAGGCTGGAATGCATTACTGTACAGATTGACTGGAAGCCTTTTATGACTTGACAAGAACTTGGCCTGGCGTAGTCGACAAGAAAAACAAGCATGAGCCATTCCCAGGACTTTCGCACTGAGGCCAAAACATCAGTCTCCTGACAAACCCTGCGTCGTCATCTGCCAGCAGTTTCATCCCACTAATATATGGATCACATATGGACTCTGTTGCCTGGCGATTAGCGTGACCTAGACACAATCAAGGAACCAGGTAGATATGCCAAAACTCAAAAAAATTGATTACATTTTGTTATCCTTGTATCATAGAAATAATTCAGTGGATGAAACATTTAATAAAAAGTAACAGCGGGTTTTCTTTTTTATTTGGTTCAGGTCAGTGGACAGGTATAATGTACATTCTGGTTGCACTCTGTAGTGATATTTTTAAATTACACATTTTCATTAAAGGCTATCTGTTGCTCCAGAAGAAATTTTACCACAGCAGAAATGAGACTGCACTGTTCCCAGATGTTTTCGGTGGGATTTTGATCACTGTTTCAAACACAACACCTCTCACAACATGAACATGTTGGAGAAACTAGTGGCTGCTGTCACTAAGTAGGCTAAATTCTATCTTTGTAATTATATATTTTATATTTTGTTATTTAAATGTCAACCTGACTTTCAGGATCAATTCATATTCAAAAATGAGCATCATAAGCTTTTCAAAGATACAGTATTTTGCTTTAAACACAGCTATATTACATGTTCATTACATATGAGACAGTTAAAGGCAATGTACAATGATTAAATGAAGGCTTTTGTCTTTCTTCAGTAGTCAGTAAAAGTGGTAACAATTGCTTGAACAAAACTTTCAGGCATTACTAACAATAACGTATTAGTTTATGTTGGGTGATTTTACCACAGGTAAGGGGAGCTACCAAGTAACACCCGTGAAAAAATCACTCTAAAGCA
Organism: Alestopetersius hilgendorfi; assembly: GCA_037577075.1. Taxonomy (NCBI): domain Eukaryota; kingdom Metazoa; phylum Chordata; class Actinopteri; order Characiformes; family Alestidae; genus Alestopetersius; species Alestopetersius hilgendorfi. The sequence continues at coordinate 14,423,040 of JBBIGB010000017.1, read as the reverse complement.
TGGTCTCTTGTGGCTTACTGCTTTAATCTAAACTAATGTATTAAAGCTACAATCAAGAATTTACATTAGATGTTTGGAGTCACTTGCCTTCTGATCATCCCAACAAACAAAGAAATAATAATTTTTAAAATATAGTTTGGTTAAATGTGAAGAATTTGTATGTTTTTTCTTAAATAACGGACAGGACAAGTCTATTTTAGTATTTTAAAGGCCTATATTTTGATTAAATGAATAAAATTCAGTGTGAACACAAAATGGCTTTACAAAATCCTTAGGAGACGCCTTTAATATGTATCCCAAATAAAGCAGTAGTCTCTGTGGCTCAGTGCTAATGCTTAAGTGAGCTTTGGCAACGTACAAACAGAACCATGTTTGAAACCCGCTGCCCGAGCGCAGGTAGCTCACTGCTACCTGCTTAGCATCCCACGACAATATGGCGGCCACTAAGTAGAGTAGACAGGCCAGGGATGTCAGCGGCAAGTTCTGGTACAAACACATTAATATCAACGTCACTCTCCGTCCCCGCCAAGCCAGGACCCAGACAGATCGGGTTTCAGCTTGCGTTTGGGGGGAAAAAGTCACCTCATATACCGGGCCGTGGTTTTTTAATTAGCTAATGGCACTAGCCGTTTCATCTTCCGCTAGCTGTGTTGATTGCTCACAAAAGCCTCCCTTCAACTCCAAACACGGCGTCTTGGCAGCAGTCAGGACTGTATGGCTCAGTGTCTGCTGCCGGGGATTTCTGAGCGAGCGTGCCCAAAAATCAGTCTAATAAATCTTTATATACGTTTGCTGCTTTCACACTAACAGGAGGGAGAGAAAAAAAAGGAAATTCCATGATCTATGCCTTCTCCAGCAGGTTCTCTCGTCCAATTTTCCTTCAAGCTGTGTGTTTGGCTCTTAGAAAATAAATGTGTGTTAGAGGGTGGGTCCACATTTCAAGTGTCGCCTAATGAGGAGAATGAGGAGTTGCTAAAAAAAAAAAACATAGCTAAAGAAGTAACATCAGTTATTAAAATGTGTCAGAAATATGGTAGGATGTGTCTGATTTACTAAAGGAACGACAGATCTCAAAGTCTTTTCAAAAAAACAAATTGAATTCTTATTAATAAATGACCCAACACGCAGTGATTAGATCTCTTCCCAAAGGTATTTTCCTCCGTCTGTTTTCTCTCCACTGCCAGAATGTTTCATTTACAGCACTGTTCTGCTGAGTCATGGTGCTCTGCCCACTAAAATAACTCTGACACTTTCATTACACAGCTTTCTCATGTGGGAATACACCATTATGGAGGAATGATGATGATGATGGTGACGATGGTGTGGAAGGAAAAAAAATGGAAATAAAACTGTCCCAAACCAGATTCACTGCTCATTGTGAATTTAGGTCACATGTGCAGAATAAAGCATCACTAAAAGGCCGCTAAGATCTCCAGCAATTACGACATATTATGTTTAATTTATTAAGCAATGGTGTAGACCGCAACACTGACTAAATTCATTACACTCCTGAGAGTTAGCCTGGCTTTATGGATATTTAAACTTATAGACGATGCAGTTTTTTGGATTTTCCTGTTGATTTAAATGGTCTGAGACACATTTTAGCCACGTTGTACCACTGTATCTTTGGTTCCACGCAACTAATGATGAAGCCTTGCCATGCTGTTCTGCTTACAAGGAAGAGACCACCTACTGGACTGCCACCACTTAACAGCTGCTCCATCATTCCTCGGCTTGAATTTCTTCTCTATGTTTAGCCAGTCAGCTTAAATAAGATGTCACTTTGGTAAACCTTTATTTTGCCTTAACATTTTTGACTTCCCCACTACAGTACATTCCATTTCACCACACAGGATTCATTATGGCACTGACTAGTAAAGGGGTCTTTATTCTTAACAGCCTTCTTATTAGTGTGAGAAAACAGAAAGTGTGATGCAAAATAACGACTTTCTTTTGAATACAATCGGAGCCAACTGTTTTTTCATGCATAAACTGCACATATATGTCAAAATATGACAAGAGGAAGTCAAAATTGAGAACCAAGAGTAAATACATGTAGTTAGATACTCCAGCTATATAATCCAGATACAAGTCATGTAAAATGACAAAGTGTCTGACATAATCTCAAACATGGTTTCTGACACCATATGACAGGCTGTTGCCAGTCATCTTGAAATCTGAGCTTTGTCTGTACTTTTGTCCATCTTTTTCTAGATTGAATACATGTGGGTAAAGAGTATTTTTGTGCAGAAGTATTCATTTACTCATATTACAAGACCAAGCTTCATTAATGATGAGAAAGTAGGTTAAGGGTAAGTGACTATTTTCCTGAAACACTTACACTGGTCAGATGTCCTTAACTGTTCAAGGAGCCTTTGCAAAGTGATGTTACTTTCTCTGTCTTGTGATGATAGTGTATTTGTGGAAAATCAAATTCAGATTCTAAAGGCCTCACTGTGTAAAAACATCACAGATCACTTACGAGAGGCACAGAGGCATTTCCAGAAAGAATCACAGATTTTCACCATCATACAAATCCCCTTACGGAAAGATCAGCATAGCGTTACGCGTGTAATGACTTAAATATGTTTCAGTATGTTTTTGGCTCCAGAAACCCACCCCCACCCTTTCGCCAAATACTGTAATACTTGCAGTGAACTATTCTTCCATTACCTTTTTTTCATTACATTTTCTGGCATCTGAAATATGTATAAGCCGTTTCCTAAGCTATGCAGTGAAATGTTCAGTCCAGTTTCACAGCAAAAGGCAAGTCAGTGTTAAAACAGCCAAAAAAAATAATTCAAACTACAACGCTTAGAAACTTCAATATACAATAAAAACAATTTAAGAGAAACCAACAACCTAAGTCTTATAAAGGCATAGTTTGAAACATCAAATGCACACTATACTTTTTTAGTTTAGTCTTGAAGCTACTGTAGCAAACAAATAAAATCAGCAACAAAAAAAGGGGAGGATACTATATAGTAATGAAGTGTCCAAAATTGTTTATACCAGTGATTCTCAAACTGGAAGTGATGTATATCTGAGAATTACTTATTTATAAAACACCAATGCCAGTGAAATCATATCGTCACTGAAAGCCTAAATGAGTGGCTACAGTGTGATCAGCAGTCATGGATGACTGCAGCAGCTGTTTAGCAGCTTAGACACACAGCTGAACTATTTTGTGTAACTGCACTATGATATTTACATATGATGCCCTGGCTTGTCAGAAAAATCTCCTGTCTGAAGCATCTAACAAAAATGTTACGTGTACAACAGAGATATTAAACTTTCAGATTTGCAACCATAGCATTCAAATGTGCATTTAAATGATTTTATCAGTAAAATATACAATAGTCACATTTTATTGTAACATTTGTAAAGCAATATAATTTTTTATCCATCAGAAAGATTAACACGATAACTGGTGGATAATTTCCACTCGCTCTATTCATCCTGGGTCATTCTGCTATTGCAAGAAGGGTCTACTGACAAGAGAGAAAGAAGGAGAGAGAGAGAGAGAGAGAGAGAGAGATTTTTTCTGACATTACAGACCTGGACACAGTGGATATTTTACAAGAATGAACCCACTCCTTATTGTGTAACTGTTCTCTTGATTTTGGTAGCGGCTTCAAATTCTATGAAAGAAAGCAGCAACTATGCTTCATTGGTAGCTACAAGACTCAAGAGTGTATTCAGCACAAGTAACTTGAGCATTGCACAACATGGAGCAAAGTTCTGGTACCGTCTAAATATAAAAAAATGTTTTTTGGGCTGTGGCTGTTAGAAAATCATTATCTCACAAAACATCTTTAATTAATGTTGCTTTGCACATGTACCACTGAATGCATCTCAGACCACCTCCTGAAATGGCTTGTGTGATCAGATACCTGATTTAAATGCATTTTGGGTGTATTTTGCATTTTTGTGTGGCTTGGCCTTAACCAGATATAACACTGAAGACGCACGAGATCACCTGGTGTAAACCTTTTTGGCCTTCCAATGAACCTTCATCTATTTTTCTAGATAACAGTCTGTCATACAGTATCAAAACCATATAAGCAAGTCTATTTGAAGACCCTTAATTTGCTGTGAGTTATGATAAAGGTAAAAGTACATCATTCAGCACTAATTGGTAAATGGTAAGATTTCACTATCTGTTATCTACATTAGCCTCATAGCGCCACTGTAAAACTAAGGAATCCAATGTCAAACACCGGACGTCTTAAACTATCTTTCAAGTGAGAGGAAATTGTGAGGTGTAACAGAGAGTGCCTTTGTTAACAACTTCAGAGTAAAACTTAGTAAAGGTGAGGGAACTCTGTTTGAACCGTCAGTAAAAGCCTGCTCCAGTGAATCAGCCCTGATACGTCCACCCAAGAGCCAGTGCCAAGTTATCTGTGTAACAGAATTAAGCCAATAAATTCCAGAGGAAATTCAACGCAGGGACATTCATTAATGTCCTGCCCTTGACATGAGCCTGCTCATCAAACATGAATAATAAAACGAGCCGAACATCTAAAGATACTACTGCTTTGATGAGTATTTACATTAATTTCAGGTTTGCACACACAGACAAGCTGAGACATCAAATCCATGAGCAAATACACGCAAAGCACTCGTATAACAGAGCAGCAAGCGAGAGAGAGAAAGAGAGAGAGAGAGGCAGGACAGCGGGATGTATTTTTAATATTAATGCAGACAGGAGGGAGGAAAAAAAATGTAATAAACTAAAACAACACTCGAATTAGGCATGAAACACAACAGGATATTGCATTGAGATTATGTTGTTTCCTTTTAGCTGTTCTTTCTGACTACCGCAGAAACAGCCCGCAGCTATCATTAATTGGACGAGGGCGAACCAGAAACTCTCAGACTTTTAAAAGAGTGCTTTTTAGCGGTGTTTTTACACTTTTATGTGCATGGCATTAAAAATCTCCAGGCAGGTATGGACGGTGACAAATCAGAGAGTCAGAGGGTATCTTGTGTTAGGAATAATGACTTTTTCTTGCCAAGCGCCACATGAAACAAATAACAAATGCAGCACAGCTGGGTGAACGAGGGAGGGGGCAGGCAGAAAGAGAGAGAGAGAGAGAGAGAGAGAGAGAGAGAGTGAGAGAGAGAGAGAGAGAGAGAGAGAGAGAGAGAGAGA
>JBBIGB010000017.1:14384444-14396469 GCA_037577075.1 Alestopetersius hilgendorfi | reverse complement strand
ATGATAGGTGGGGTGAGGGAGGCAAAGCATGATATTACTGGCTAATTTGGTTTTTGAATGATCATCTTTGACAGCAATGTCAAGTAACATCAAACAGGTTACTATCTGATCAGTGTCTATACACATCTTTATTCGAAACTACACGCAACTATACGCCCTAACCCTAACCCATAGAGTATATTCCCTCGAGAAAATCAGCATGTGCACAGTTTAGTGTTTTAATGATCTACTGTGATGATCGGGCCAACTTTCACCGACATTCACCTTCAACGTCAGCATTTTTAACAGATCACTAGCAAACAGGAAATGAAATGCAGGTGAGATTCTTTTTTTCTACCCAGGGTAAATAGCTGCTCTTCACTGCATTCTTAGAAAATGAGTCCAGAACCAGCCAGCATTCTTAGAAACATGTGTCGCTCCCACTCTGTTGTTTTGCAAGCTATTAAAATTCACTCTGCTGTCAAATCTAATTTCACCATTGAGACATCATCACGGACCTGCGCTGGATGACAGCCCTGTGTGTGTGAAAATAAATATTTATCACAATAAGCCCTTGTGTTGCCAGAAGAGGCGAGCGAAGGTAATGCTTAGTGCTGATGTGGAAGCAGCAGCAGCGTGCAGAGCGGGCCAGAAGCCGCAGGAATGCCTGACACAGATCTGTTTTACAGATTTCAAAAAATTGCCCAATACCATATCTGGAGTCCTGAAACTTAAACTATTGTTTAAATTCTGGGCTCAAGTGGCAGGCTGTGAAAAATAGCTTTTCTTTTTCCACACTCACGCTGAGAAGCCAGTGCTGAATCCCTCTGGCCCTAGACACTTAAAATCAGATGGACTTCGAAGAACTAAAGGATCTCCCTGTCCCAGCATCTTCAATCAGACCCAAAATACACAACTTCTGCAAACACTTGACTATACTATCATCACATCCCCTTGAACTTGTTACAATCTAGATTTTGTTTCACACATGCCAATCCCTGTATAATCTCACAGATAAATCTCCTTGACATTAGTATACATTGCAATTCAACACAAAGGCAAATGATTAGAATCCCTTAGTCTGGTTTCTTTATCTACTACTGATTTCTATTACGTTCAATAACATACCCCTAACCACTACTTTAGTAAGTAATAATTCACTTATCTGTAAGTTACTTATCTATAGTATTAATACCCCAGCATTTGTGTATATAGCACAGTGTATTTCATACTGAGCATTTTCTGCAGTTTTATTGGATTTTAGACTTCATATTTTATATTAGTCTTGTCTGTGTCTCTGTGTGTCTGTGCATAAGCCCTTTCCTCTGGGATCTATAAAGTTTTCTGACTCTGATTCTCATTTGTTTCTCATAATTCTTCTATCTCAGACGAGTATAGGTCCCACATTTGAGTCTCGGTTCCTCCTAATTTTTCTTCCTTATGCTCTTAGGGAGTTTGTCCTGTTGAGTATTGGTTCCTCTCAGTTTTCCTTTTCTGGTTCTTGGAGTTTTTTTCCTTCTGAACCATAGTCCCTCTTTGTGTTTGTTCTTTATTCTTTTATTTAGTTTTTTCCTAGCGTTGCGTTTCCAGACTGAAGTTATTCTAAGACAATAGCTTCAGAAAATATATTTTTAAAAAAGAGAACAAAAGCATTACACCGGACAAAGCCGTCAGTCATTCACACTGATTTAGAGTGGCACCAATGAAGGCCACGATAGGGAATAAAGGTTCCTCAATTATCACCTTTATCCCAAAGAACGATTCACACACAGGAAAAGAACAAGTGAAATGGCCTGGGATCAAAAATTCAAGGCATTTTGGGCCTCATGTTCTGCATTTCATGTTCCCGTGAAAATGCTTCAGTCCAAACCTTCGAGCAAGGCTGCCAAGTTACATCAATTCATATCAGATCCATACTGAGAACATATATGGGGAAAGGGAAAACTCAGTGATTTAAAGCTTTGATGCATTAACAGAATTAGTCACAGCTCGACCCAAAGATATATGGTCTCTCAGTCAGAGCCCAGTAGTGAATTCAGTAGGGTGCAGTGGTAATATTGAGCTAAAACTCTATACCTCTATGCCTATACCTATTTCCAATACACTACTCCCACTATAGAATGTGGTATGAAACCTCAGTACAAACTGGTATTAGATCATGAAGAGAAAAACACTCAAAATGATCTAATAATGCAAGACAGAAAACATCTGATAGGATTATTTCACAGAGTGATGCACAACAAAATACTGTTTAAAAATTAGGGCTCTTACACCATGCCCAGTGTTATGTTTGGAAGCTGGAGTGGCATTTGTGATGCAGATCTAATCATCTGTACTTAACTCCTCTAACGCGGCTGAATCTGGTGTAAAACCTTCCCAAGCATCAGAGGCTGTTTCCGCAGTAAATCTGGTACAAGAGCGCATGTGTGAGCTTCCAGTCCACCCTGCCCTTACGCTGCTAGTGGAAAGAACACAAAAGTGAGGATGTTTCAGATGGTTGTGCGCTTTTCCCACCTCTGATCCAGCCGCATGAAAGCACATAAGAGAAGCAGCAGGCTTGCTAGCATTCAGCCTCCATTAGCCATGACACAGCCAGGCTTCGGGGAAAGCCAGCAGCACCCGAAGGCAAAGCAGAGCTGCTGTGTGATGAAGAGCAGGCAGATGTGCTGGCAATGGCTGCACAAACACAGCCAGATCACAGCACACACACACACACACACACACACACACACACACAGAGCACACCCAGCAGTGAGAACAGGAGAAGGGTTCTATTGTAGTTTGAACTTGTCACAGGGAAATTATACAGCAAGAAGTGGGTTTAATGAAGCTGCATCCATAACGCAGAATTATACACCTGCAGTAGGGTAATATAATGTTTGTTAATCACTGTGAAATACCGTCCTTTGGTAAGCTGCTATCATAGAATGCCGTAACATGCAAATAAGTAATAAAAAAATTTACTTTTTGCATCTATGAAAAGTCAATGAATTGGTTTATTTTGCACCGATCAACCACAGAAATAGTCAGTTATAATCTCTGCTTTGCCATACATTCCACTACATTACATTCATTTGGCATCTGCTTTGATCTGAAGTGACTTACAATATAAGAGGATACAGTCTTGTTAGGTGCCATAAATCTGCTCAGTCGATTCTGATTGTATATTTTATATTTGGCTAGATAGACCAGTTTATGAATGTTTCAAATGGGACTGAGAAAAGTGAATATTATTATTATTATCATTATCATTATTATTATTATTATTATTATTATTAGCAGAAAAAGTAGTGGTATGTCTGCTACTATTATAAACAAAGGGATTTAATAGAAAACTATTTGGTTTGTTTGTTTTCTACTAAAATAGTTGGTGCCATTTACTACCAGTCCATTCCATCCATATGTTAAACTTTAGCTGTAGACACAGTCACAAATTCAACCCAAAACAGACTCATAATGAGTGTTTCAGTGCAGACTGCTTTTTGAATACAGAACACTACAGAGCAGCCAGTGACAGAAGTCTTAAAACACAGAAACTAAAGAATAATTTCTTAAACTAAAGTCTAAAGGAGGAAGAGAGGTTGGAAAATGTAATGTAAGAAAATCGTTTTGGTGAATAAAACCACACAAATGTCGTAAGTAGACCCTAAGGAAACAATACAATGCAAGAAAAATGGGATGTGAACTATTTGTTAATAATAAAAATGCTAAATATATTTAAGTTGGCTAGCATTATTCAGAGCAGCACCCTCTCTTTCCTATAGTGTGGTACAGTAGGAAAAAGATCCTCGTATTACTCATTCACCCACCACCCTTTAAACTGCCTAAACAGCCTCCGACCTCCCCAACCTCTGCATCTGATCTGCAGATGGGCCGGGCGTTATTAAATGTAATTGCCGGTAATCTGGGGCGATTTTTTATATCAGTGACACTTCATTTTCTATAATTCTCACCTCTCTCCTTTCAAGTCACCTAAGCAGTGTGTTAAGTGCTGGAGTGAGACGCACTTGTGCCAGCGCTTAATGTTTTCAAGTCTTCCGAGATGTGTGCAATGAAAAGCAGATGTCTGGATGCAAGCGTTCACAGGAGTACTGTACACCACAACAGTGTGTTTGCATGTGTATGTGTGTGTGTGTGTGTGTGTGTGTGTGGAAGTGGGGGCGTCAATCCTGTTGCACTTCAGACATCTGAACCCAAGTTACAACAAGCTGCCAAAAACCACATGACAGATGCATGTGGAAATCCGGCATGACACTTCAACTCCGACCACTTCACCGCCATAAATCACTGCATCAGCTCTGAAACAGTTAATAACGAACCTCTTACCACCTAACCGTCTCTAACAGTCATGCACACTATCTCTTCTTCTCTAGTGTTTCTTTCTTATTGTATCTATACTGCAAAGCTCTGAAGCCAAGCATTTATTTTAAAGTTATTTTATACACCTATTCAGTTCTTGAAGATTGACAAGCTTTTTGTAAAGTGAAAAAATACCCCATTCAGAAATTAAGTCAATTTTGAGTCTGCTTTTAACTGTAAATGTATTTATGTTGAATGTACAATAAATGTGCATGTAATGTTTTCTAAACTGACATATTCTGATGAAGAGATAAGAGCTGTGCACCACAGCATCGCAATAAGTTGAATGGAATTTTTGCCACAAGCCTGTACAACAAGCAGTATGTACAGGTCTATTGGACAGAACATGGAACAGGATAACAATCAAAAACACACTTTGCCAGAACCAGTTTTAGACAGGTCACAGTTGTGGGTTAAAATAAATGGTTGACCCAACAGTCAATAGATGTTTCACAAATAAAACTAAAGAGATGAACATGAACACAAAAAAGGAAGTACATCTACAAATCAAAAAGGATTCTAGGAGAATTTAGAAGGGCTTGAAATGCCACAGCAGCAACAGAGATACTCGACCCCCGGTGAAAGTGTGCTAGGTGACATTAAAGCTAAAAGAGGAGATTTTGATTAGTGCAGATTTAAGGAAGAACTATTAACTACATAAATCTTACCTGTGTTTGCTTTACAGACTGCTGTGCTCTATAGCACTTTATTATGAGACATATTAGCACTGGAGGTGGAACTACCAACAATTCTGTGTGGTTCTGTTTTTTATTACATTTCTTACCTTTCCTCAATTTGTGGAAAGTGGTGTTATGTCATGCTAAAGATTTGGAATGAATACATTTCTTCATATAAACATCGACAGTGTTTTCTGTTCAGACTGTTGTATTGGTGTGATAAAGTAAAACAAGGGGTGTCTTATATTTTTAATGCCATCTGTGCTATTAAAGACAACTTTTGTGCTATTTTCAGATATTAAGATTGTGAATTCCAATCTTGGTGATATTGCGACCAAAATAAGTCAGTAACTGTCAGTGTGTTGCCAGCATTTTTTTCTCCAAAACCCATAAGTGTCACTCTTGTTCAGCCAATCAATGTATTGGGCAGGCCATATTGTACACACTGGTTCTATGTTAATAAATATAGTACTGTACAAGCCTGCTGTGTATTTCCTATTCACCAAGCATTTCATTCAGGTTTTTTTTTTGTTAGATTTGAGCATGTTCACGTCTCTCTCCATCTCTGTTCGTTCCTCAATTTCCCTTTTTCTGTACTTCTTTTTTATTTCTGTCCTGTTCCTGCCCTGTGGATTACCCATTCTTTCTCCCCTCTCTCTTTTTCTCTTCCCACCGATCTTTTCCCCCACACATCTCTCTTTCCCTCTCCCTCTTTTTCTGTGCCCTGCTCAGTAGACGTTTTGTTCAGAATCTCTCTCGTGTTGGTGGACACGGCCACAATGTCTAGCACAGATGGTGTGTGTTAGAGAGCAGAGCCTTTTCCGTGTTTAAATCTCATAACTCATGTCTATATTTGTGTCTCGGCACAGGCCCGGAACTTATTTGTTTGTTTAGCAATGGACGCAGGCCTAAAAAACCTAAGGGCGCAAGTAAATGAAAAATAACAAAAGTGGATCGGGAGGCAGGATGACTGCGGACAGGTGGACGAGCAAGAGAGAGTGAAAGATAGAAAGGGAAGAGGGAGCGAGAGAGAGTCGATTACATTAGGAGAGACTGAACTGTCTGTGTTTTCTTTGCTTACGCCCAGACATGAAGGACAAAATCATTTACCCCTGGCAGTCTTGACCCAAACAGGAATCTCAGTTCATGCTTTCATGCTTTGGGAACCGCTTTGTGCATGCACAGATAATAATAATACTAACCTGTTAAATATTACGTGGACAGATTACGTTAAATACTTATTACTGCCTTTACTACATTGTGGCAACGTACTACAGTATCACTATACAATGCTAAAACTGTTTTTATCCTAAATTCATTTTTATCCACTGCAATGGATTAAAGGCTTTGAAGTCAAGCATAATTTATGCAATTTTGAGTCTTACTGCTCTATCAAGAGGACAACTTGGGCTCCAGAGGTGACACATTTGTAGGGTTGTGGCTAACAGAGCAGATGGACTGTGTTTTCAAAATGGGGGACATCACATCCTTCATATTTTATGCTAACAAGGGAGATAAATAATCAATTTGTGCAGATTTAATGTTTCTGTTGGTAATTATCATGTTGTTTCTTTAATATGAGGGTCTACACTTCACTTTAGTAAGATTTCAGAAATATGCAGTTGTTTTAACCTTTTTATAAACACAACTTTAATGTAATCTTCAATGTACTCTGTAGTGGACATCCAGACTTACTACCTCATATTTTAACCAGTTTTCATACTTCAGGAATCACTGGTGTTAAAATGCGGGAGGACAGTTTTTACTCAGGTGTCAGGACAGGTGCCAGTAGAGCAGGACTTTGAGAAAGACAGCTTTTAAGGAGCCTGAGCAAGGACAAAGTGACGAGTCCCACTATACTTCTTCTTCCTGTTTCAGATATGTTTAAACCCCATAATGGAAGAGAATATTTTGCCAAACAAGGCTGGCCATAATAGCTAAAAGTAGAGGCCTTCGGATAAATGGTGAATAATTTCAACAGACAACCAACTGTTTACATTTTGTAATTGACTAAGACCCAATAACCTCTAAGACCCAATAATTTTTTGGGGAAAAAATGCTGTAACTTTATTTCAACCATATTACTTACATGAATAAATCTAAAAACCAAAACCTCTATTTTTCTGGGTCTAAGGAGGATAAAGTACTGCGTAGCTACATTCATAATTTACTTAAATATTCTGTTCTAGTCTACATTTTCTCTTTGTTACAATCGAGTCAACTGCAAATACATTACACATAAAAATAACATTTCATCATATTCAGCATAATAAAATCTCATCTATTACTTTGTCTTCTAATATTCATGTGAGGGGCGATATTTCAATGTAATTGATTTTTGAATATTAGAATCTATTCTGAACATTTATAGTAATATTCAATAAAGCATATACCTTTTGGAATCCAAATAAAAAATTTCAGGCTAATTCTAATTTTAGGCTTATTTAAAATAAAATGTATTATTCAATGTTTTGTTCACTGCTCATGTTACACCTTTGTTCATATTCTGAAAATTTTGATCATTCTGAATAGTACCAAAATTTTAAGTAATTGTAAGTAATTATAAGAATTATGATAGATTTACTTCTATTGAATCAGTGTGACCCAAATATATTAAACCTATATTGTTTACCATAATGTCATATAAACTACCAAATCCATATACCTTGAACTCAATTACACTCTAATGCATTATAGAAGGAGAATAGATGCTCATATACTCAGTCCCTGAGTTAGTCAAAAGACCGACCTCAGTTCAGTAGAAACAAAACAGAGTTGGGTAATTTGGGCCCCAAGAGGAAAATCCTCCACAGGATTTTGTTCCTAGCTTTTCTAGCTTGCTTAAACCAACAGCTAAAGGTATCCGGGCAGTTGGAACAAAATTCTGCGGAGCATTTTTTAAAATCTTTCTGGACCTAAACTACCCACCTCTGAAACTTACCATCACCAAACACACTCCTTCCGCACAATGACTTAACCGCATGCTTGGGCAAAACAACCTTATAAATCAAGGCCCACACTGGATAAAGCATTACACAGCAATTTAAAGATACACACACAAACACACACACACACACACACACACACACACACACACACACACACTCACTCACACACCAACTGGAAACACAAATGGCAAATCTATCAGCAGTCTTCAAACAGATATATTCATGATTGTGGCTGTGCCAATGAGAGGCTGTTGTAAGTAACTCCAGTTCACTTGGCCTGCGCCCTCTTGCTTTACCTTTGCAGTAATTAGTGGGTTGGAGTGGGCCATGCCACCACCTGCTGGTGACTGCCCGTCACTGGAGGAGCCGGACAGTCTGTCCGCGCTGCAGTGGCGTGGGTGGATTCGGACCACCGGCTGATTTTGTTTCCAGTAAGGCCATAGATGAGGTTGGGTCAGGACAGACTGGAAAATGACTGTTTCTTGTGGCCGTTGTTGTTTCCTGGATTCACTGATCACCTCTGAGCTCATTCTATCGCTGGACAGAGACGGAGACCCAAACCTCAGTTTGGGCAAATCCCTTTATAATTTTTGAGTGATGATGGCCTAAATCTCCTTCATATGTACAGCTGTAGGTTTGTTGAAAAGTCAAATTCACACAATTTTACATCAAATGTAGCCAAACCACTGGTGTCTAAGCTTATGCGATATACAAAATTGGTTAAAAGTATTGGGATGCCTGACCATTACACTTTAACGACATTGCACTCTAATACATATACTTGAAGTGATTCTCTGGGAATTTGTGCCCATTCATTATGATCTTGAATGAGAAGGCCTGGCTCACAATCTCTGTTCTAGTTCACCCCAAAGGTGTTGGGTGGGGTTGAGTCAATTCCACACTGACCTCATCCAACCATGTCTTTATGGAGCTTCCTTTGTGCACTGGGGCACAGTCATGCTGGAATAGAAAAGGCTCTTCCCCAAACTGTCCACAAAGTTGGAAACATGGCATTGTCCAGAATGTATTGGTCTGCTGAAGCATTAAGATTGCCCTTCATTGGAAGTAAACGGCCTACCTCAAAAACAGGTTTGTCCCAATACTTTTGTCCATAGTGTATGAGATACAAGGCTAATATAATGTATTGCTAACTAATATCTCACAACTTAGCACTTCTGTGCAAACTGTGCACCTAAATATCCAAACACCTGCTTTAACCTGCACTGAGCTGAAAATCTGAAAATATTAATAGACAGCTCGCTCAAGGTATGAATTTTGTCATTATAACTTCAGATTATAGGAAGGAAATGAATGACCCTAGGTCAGGACAGCATGTGGGAAAAGAGTCAACACAAGCCTTTAAAATCATTCTCTGAGTTAATTTCTGGGGAAGGAATCCAATAACAAAAATACGGTGAAGACAATTTTGTTTTTAATTTGAAAGATAACAAGTGCAGATCCTTCCAGACTTCGCAATGCTTTGTTTCATACATAAAATTACTGAGCAAACTCAGAACACCTTGAATTTGGATCAAGGGGTAAAGATCCAAGTACTGATAATTAGAGAAAGATTGTACAATGACTAGTTATTTAAAAGAAAGCATAACTTTATTAACACCTGCATTTAGATCCATGGAAAAGATATCAGTAAAAATGGCTGGGAAGCACACATTCAGCGTTCCTGATGCATAAAAACAGAACAACTGTTGACTGCTGATGGACTGAAGATACAAAAACAGAACTGTTGACAGAGAATGTCCGTGCATGATGTGATCAGAGACAGTATAAACTATATAAGAAAGAATATTATAGTAGGGATGCAACGCATAAACCCCTCAAGCTGTGCATAAAGCCTACACAAGAGAACAGTGCAGACCTGAACCCTTGTCAACTACACTGAGGGGCTTGGCTTGATTTGCTATGCTGTGGGGGGGATTTTGCAAGCATGGATTGGTCCACTTGTCCCCTTAGAGGGAAAAGACACTGCAATTACAGTATTTATAGATGACAAATGTGTTTTATAGCAGACAATGGATGAAATGTTCATTAAACACATGCTAATTACATTACATTCATTCATATTAGCATGCGCTGAGAGTGGATTTATGAAGACAAAAAAATGATCCGAGCTATATTTACTCAATGCATTGTACAACATCCAAGTGAAACAACCAAACAAACAGATTCACCGAGATGGAGAAAGGATCACTCACCTATATTTGGAGGGACGACTGATCCAGCGAGGGTCCTAGTAGCATCAAACACTTTCCACTTCTTAATTACAGACTTTACTGTACTCATAGGAAACGGACAAAACCTTACTTTTTTTGCATTCATCTTGTACCTGTGCACAAGTTTGTCACCAAGATCTTTTGACAGTGCCTTGCCACCCATATTTGGTTTGTTGCACTACCAAGCACTGAAATGGTCCAGGTATAGCTGTTTTTATGCTGAACTAACCAAAATAATTACAAGTGATCAACAGTGGAAACCAGTTAGCTCGGTGTGGAATTAGTTACACCTGACCAAGTTTAGAAGTATTTTTTAGGAGGGGGTGATCCTTTCCATCTCAGTGGTTCTGTTTTTTTTTTTTTATTGTTTCTATCATATCTTCCACGCGGATGTTCTCAGAAAAAAGTTGCAGTGCAGTGTTCAAAGGCGTTGGCCAAATTAAAAGCACTCTCAAATAGTTTTAGCATGCTGACACCTAAACAGGCAACCAACATGAATAAAAGAATGAAGGCAGTCGAGGGTCAGGTATCTGAGCTGAGATGTAAACAGCGATGGAGTCACTTTTGGTCTGATTGCTCAAAACACATTTTAAAATCAAGTGTAAACGACCGAAAAGTCTTCTCATCAAATGTCATTCCAGATTTCCAAGTTTTCTTACAGTTTTTCCTTCCAGTTTTACTAAATGTTTATATCACTCATAAATACATCCTGCACAGTTTTTCTTCTTTCGCTTTCGAGCAATGCCTGTCCTATTTCATACCATATCAGGATTTAAATAAGGTAAAAGGGCATTTGGCAGATGCTCTTATCCAGAATGACTTAGAATCATTAGTTACAGTGACTGAGGTTCCACGGAGGGTTAAGTGTCTTGCTCAAGGACACAATGGTAGAAAGTGGAGGGTTTGTGGTCATCGGGTTCACAGGCAAATGTTTTACCCACTAGGCTACTACCACCCCTGAATAAGTGCCCACCTACCTTTATTTGAAATGAAAAGGTATCTCCAAAAAAGGCAAAATATTTGGAAAGACAAAAGGGGAAAGGTAGCCTGTCTTTACCCAATAACTGTTATCACTACGGGGCAGCCAACATTCACTAACTCATGTTTTGGGACTCTGAGCTATCAGAGGTTGAAGCACCTAATCGTTCAATCACTTATAGAGGCAGAGGAGGCAGTGGGAGCAAGCGTGGGAGCAGGCCACAATTTCACTGGTAGACAAGGGGTACTACAGTTGTTACAGTTTAAAGTTGTGCATTCTGTGAACTGTGGTTTAGACCTGCTTTGCATGAGGTGCAATCGAAACCCAGCTGACCTCAATCACATGTTTTGGTTGTTCCCGAAACTGACCCCATTTGGGGCAGATGTATTTATTACCTTCTCATATGTTTATAATGCATTCATTGATCCTAACCCACTGATTGCATTGTTTGGTGTAGTACTGCAGGAGATCCCAACTTACCAGACAGAGGCAAGACAGAGGCATTCATTACTTTACTTGCTAGATGTCTGATACTCCTTAGGTGAAAAAAAGTTGTGCAGCCATCTCATAGGCGCTATCTTAAACTCGAACAGCTTAAATACAATGCCAGAGGTTCCACCCAAAAGTGTAACAAAGTCTGGCAATCATTTCTGTCCTGCTTTAAGACTAAGCCTCCTCCCAACACAGAGAATATGAACTTCATGTTTCGAATGCTCCTGTGCTTTTAATGTCAAAGACAACATGCCTGTGATGTTCTGTCATTTTACATTTCATCTCTTTGCATCTCTCTCTCTCTCTCTCTCTCTCTCTCTCTCTCTCTCTCTCTCTCTCTCTCTCTCTCTCTCTCTCTCT
>JBBIGB010000017.1:14363018-14373721 GCA_037577075.1 Alestopetersius hilgendorfi | reverse complement strand
GACTGTAATAGAAATACATTCAGTCGTACTGCGCAGGCAGTGATCTGGGGGAGAATGGGAATATTTGGTTATTTGCGCAGCCAGCCTTCAGATACCCCGGCAGACGGGGCCACCATCAATGAAACTTTACGAGCAAATCTATTCTCACTGTGTAAGCATTCAGAAGCCGAGACATCAGACGCACTTGTGTTTTCCTTTTCAGTTTAATAGCCACCAAAAGTAATAAGATGTGCCTTATTATTTCACTATAGGTGGCAAATTCCCCAAATGACTCACAGTATGATTAACGGCTTACACAAATGACGTGCTTGGTCTGTTCTACTGGACACAGGTTCAAGGGATGGCGACCTAGTGTGCACGTTTTTCACATGAGCTGGCATCATTTTTATGTGTTTACTAACTGTAAAACATATTTATTTCATTCCTGACATTTTCCGAGCCACGTGCCAAATCCATAAAAGGAGCTGTTTTCCATCTGTCATCGGCACGAGGAGAACTTTGAAGTGCAAATGGTTTGTTTCCTTTTGGAAAAAAATAGAAAAAAGAAAAAGAAAAATGAAGCGAAATACAAATTTGCACACGTTTACATCATCCCAAACGCAAACAGGTAAAAAACAGCAACAAAAAAAAAGTAGTAGCCGTGCCCAGGCAGTGCCCAGGTTCCAGAGTTCCTCTTTGTGCGCATCTGAATGAGTGTATTTTGGCAGAGAGTGGTGTACACATCCTTATGATTTGCAAGCTGCTTATTGGACTTGGTTCATGCTTCAGAGCGTTTGAGGCTTGTAGAGTGAGGCTGGCATGGCCATGCTGGGCAGAGAATGATGTTTTCCCAGAGAAAGACGGCGGAATACGTGTGAAGAAAGACTCGTGGTTAAACAGGATTCGGCAGCCACTGCCAGTCCATCAGTAAGACTAATAAGTCTTGAAGACGACAGCGTTTTTCAATTGAGTATGTGTCAGCAAAGCTGAAGTTGCTCGTCATTTACCTGACCACATTTCACCTTTCAGTTTGGATTCCAAATATGGATTTCTCTAATGTGGACCTTTTTATGCCCAGGGTCCAGCACTTCATTTGACTATAAACCGAGAGTTTCAGGAGAACAGCACTTACTTCACAGCAGCAGAGCCAGTTAAAGTGAACTTATAAAAGTTAGATTACACAAAAACACTGAATGGTTTACTCAGTCTTGCCTTAAGGACATGCAGTGTTTCTGTCTGCATCTCACTGACTCAGTCACTAATTGAAAGTCTGTAAAATGAAGGAGAACTATGTGGTAAATCATACCAAGGTAGAAATCAGAGTTTCAAGAATTTGCACACTGTAGCGACCATTTTGAGGTCTGACATATGCCTGTAGTTTCTTAAATTTTTATAGAAAACAGTCCCTCATAGTGTCAGATCTACAAACAGATCTAATAGGCAGATATCTCACATTT
The DNA here is from genome assembly GCA_037577075.1 of Alestopetersius hilgendorfi. Classification (NCBI taxonomy): domain Eukaryota; kingdom Metazoa; phylum Chordata; class Actinopteri; order Characiformes; family Alestidae; genus Alestopetersius; species Alestopetersius hilgendorfi. The sequence continues at coordinate 14,372,285 of JBBIGB010000017.1, read as the reverse complement.
TGTAAAAGTACCATATCCTGCATTTCGTTGCTTTATTTTTGAGGTCAACTAAAGACACTTGTATATTTTAAGTACAAAAATACTTAGTTTAAAATACAATTTCCACCATTTTTAGCCTTTAGAATTAAACAGGCTGTTGTTGTGCCTTTAAGACCGACCTCTGATCTGATTGACTGCCCAGTCCAGGCTGAAATAATCCATTTTACAAACGACTGTATAGCCTGAGGTTTATAGACTGTATAGGCTGAGGAGTGGACCACACGTTTTGAAACTTTATCAGCATTTACATACAACATTATAAATGATATGCTTATGATATGGACCCTTTAATTGCATTTTGTGTTTCCTCAAATTGAAAGTCATTTTGGATAAAAAGCATCTGCCAAATCAAATCAAAAGTTTGTAAAATGCTAATGTGTGAGATATAAGCTTCCAATTCTTATTAGTCACATTAGTGCCACTTAGCTTGACTGTATTTGGGGTAAGGGGGGATTATGTATGTAAAATGATGTTCTTTCTGGTGAGTTTGTGCATGTAAACAACAGACTTCTAAAAATAAAAAGTATGCTTTGGAGCTAACTCAGGTTCCATTAGGAACAGTTCAACTGGTGGCTTTTTCAACAAAGTATGGTTGCAAATATTATCAATTATCAATAGAGTGAAAAAAACTGTTTACAGTTTGAGAACCTCCACATAATGTTCTACATAGGTTCTACAGGTATTATTTTATAAAGTTATATTGTTATTTCTGGAAGCAGAATGTAACCAAAGCCACGGATATAAAGGCCTGACAGTTATCTCTTACAGCGTATTAGTCCAGTCAGATGTTCATCAGGGGGCTCTGAATCAACGAATCCACCAAGACCATGTGTCCATTCACCGCTGGAGCAAAGCCATAACGATATGGAGTCAATCAGGACACAAAGTGGTTTGGTGATGTGGTTCAACTCCATGTAAACACACAGAAAATTATGAAAATTCAACTCAAATTTCTCCTCTAGATGTGCACTTGGCAGCAGACCGGCACTGCAGAATGAGAAACATGTTTCTGAAGCTGTGCGTTCTTCTAAAGACCAGAAAGGGTTATATCCAAAAGGGGAGGGGGTTTACAAAACAAAACCGTATGGCCTTGATCATCATAAACCATAGTGCGCTCTGATAAGATGTTTGTCTTAATCCTGTTGTAAAATGTTAGAAGGAGAGATTGCTGGATAAGTTGGAGATTTTTGGCAAATGTTCTAGGTAAACAATTCGGGATTAGCATGCCACTCATTTCTCATGACAGTGAGCAGCGATTCTGCTTTAATTATTTCCTGAGCATCTCCACCCTCTTTCTTCTTGAGAAAGTCAAGAGCATCTTTATGAATTACAAGTTATCACTGGCTATAAAAGCATGCAGTTTCACAAATAAGCAGACAAAACCTCCTGAAGCTGTAAATGAATGCTACATTAGTGTTTGTAATAAAAAGGGAGATCGTTCGCAGTTATTGCTAAGTGTACAGTTTTATTTGTGCATAGAAACACATCCTTTAGTATTTGTCATGTGTTTGTCATTTTTGAAATTGACCCTGTTGATTCAGAATGAGTTCTTAATTATGTAAATAACCAATAACTTTACATTTAGGTTTAGTTAAAGGTAAAGGTAACTTTTACTGGGGTCTCTCACAAACACACACACACAAATTCTTACTCTACATGTTCAGGAAAATCTCTCTCTCAGAGTAATGCAGACAGAAACAGAAGGTATGTGTTAGTCACTGTTAGATTCAGACGGAGTCTCGTTGCAAATCTCAGTCTGTTTTGACTCGGTCATCATCCGCCATCGCCTGCGCTGGAGACTTGGGGCATTTGTAAGAGATTATCAGCCTGCTTCTCCTCTGCAGAGCCAGGGTCAGGAGGAGTGCAGCGGGCAGACCACGAGGACCAATCTCATAACACCAGTACCTACACATCTACTAGGTCAGATATGCCATAATGTGATTAGAAGACACACTGGCTGCCATCAGTTTGAAGACACTCTGCCTTCTTTTGAAATGGTGCCTGATTTTCATGATTCATTTTCAGTTAATTAAGACCCTGGTTTTGTTAACAGCTTCCTTAGTGTGAAGAGTGGATTTTGCTTAAATAAGGACTTAAAAGTTTGCCTTTTTCCTAAAAACAGTGGAGCTCTTTTGGCTTAAAAGTGCTTTACACACCTTAAGTGTTAGAGCTATGGTGTTACAAGCACACAATCTGCAGCTTCTCCTGTAATTAAATGTGCTTAAATGATACTTTTGAAAACTGACAAAGATACCTGCTTATATAAATGCCTGTCCCAGACCTTTGGTGGGTATTGTATGAAGATAGATCTACTACTAAAAAAGTAAAGAATTTGTTTCATTATTTATACAAGCAAAGACTGTATACAAGACAGTAACCTTTCCTCAAATTCTAATTAAGATCAAATCTCCTAATTTATGCTAATTTACGGTACGGACTGAAATTTTGGGAACTGGACTTTCCGCTATTAAGTGAGAAATGATCCAACAAAATCCAATAAAAACAGTTTCAAGGCATATACACCATAAGGGATTATGAGGGGATTAAGAGTTTCTGCTAGACAATCACAAAGTCTGTTAAGCCTTAATTGGGACCGTGTTTCTCAAACAAGTGTTTCTGTCAAGCTGAAGCTGCTCATCATTTAACTGACCACACTCTAGGCTGGTTCGCTCTGGTTTCCAAATACTGTATGTTTTAAATTTTCTTAATGCTTGTGAACTCTGGTTTGCTATACAGTATGATTACTCTTGGTTTTGATGGATCTCAGTGACAAGGGACATGTTCCGAGGATTCGTAAACATCTAATCAACATTCCATCTTCCTGTCAACGAGAATAGCAAAAATGCCTCGTCATTTCGGGAACAGCACCAGTCCGGGCAACGAGAGCGAAGCGCGGGGCTTTAACTTATCACTAGCCACGGGGATAAATGCAAACCAACTGTGCGGGAACAATAAAATAATTTGTCAAGGGAAAAAGGGTGCCGATAAATTCTGCAAAAGCGTTTTTCCACTTGGCTTGGAGAGCCACAGCTCTGGGCCAACTCTTCAGCACCTGGCCGTCAGGACCCAGCGCTGTCTGACTTCATTTCAGCTTTTAAAAAGCAAAAGCGTTAGGTCATTCACAACACGGCACTTTCATTACTATTCTGCAGCAGTGTTAGTCAACATGAACAACATGCTGACTTTTTAGGGGCAAGAGTCAAGTAAACAGCACAAAAAGAACAAAAATGAAAGAAGGAAAAGGGTAAAAAAAAAAAAAAAGAAGACAAAAACCTATGACTCAGCCTTAGAACACATACCGAAACTCAGGCCAAACTCTCTCTCTCTCTCTCTCTCTCTCTCTCTTACTCTCTCTCTCTCCAGACCCTTGTCAGAAACTACACATGATATAAAATACAAGCCCCCCCTTGTGTGTGAACCTCCTTAATATGAGATGTGTAAAGGAAGAAAGATCCATTCTTGTACAGTGTGTGCATGTGTGAGTGTGTTCAGCAGTAAGCTGTGGGTTCATAAACAGAAGAGTGGTCGGTCATAAAGTGCCAGATGAGAACGAGCATCTCTTCCCGACACAGAGAGTTGAGGCACATGGTGTCCACTATACAGGCCCCTTTTCAGACTTAAACCTCGACCATTCTCAGGACACTTTGGCCTGTTATACTTTCTCAGCCCTTGAAAATTGTTTCACCAGAACGCATGCACTCAGTACATGCTGTGAAAATCCTGGGGAGCAGGAGGCAGCGCTCCTTTCCTTCACTCTTGAATCAGGTAAAAAAGAAAAAAGAATCACGCTGCCGTGACTTTTTTCGCTTGTAAAAATGAAACATTCGACAGTAAAACCACAAACGTGCCTTGTGTACTTTTGTACAAAAGCAGTCATGCACGTGTGCAATAAGGACTTTTTCCACTTAAAAAAAAAACAGTATACAAAACGTGATGTTTTTACATTCAGGGTCTTCAGTAAGAAAAAAAGTCAAGAGTCCAGTTTGCCAGATGTAATCGAGATGCTGCCAGAGTTCCCGTTAATGTATTGGCTTCTGTTCATACTTGAGCCTTACTGGTCATTTAGTAAACATTATTATACTGGGTCTCACACAGGTAAACTGCTGTGTCAGTTTTTGCCAGGGTATTGACTCCAGCCTGTGCACCTAACAGTTTAATTACTGTTATCTTCCCATATAACAAGTGCATGTATGAGAGGGACTTTTGATGGCATTTCTCTTTCTCACTCTCAGTTTCTCAGTGTCTCTACTGATTCTTGCTCTTACCTTCTACCTCCACTTTGTCACTCTCACTCTTTCTATTCCTTACTCTCTTCTCCTGATCACTCTCCCATTCACTCTCTCTTTCTCACTCACACTTTCTCCTCCTCTCTGCCCTTTTCTCCGCGATTCTCTCTTTCTTACTCAGCCCTGTTCTCTGTGCACATTTCTGCTACCCTTTCCTCTCTTTTCCTTTTAACTGCCTACAGTAGCCCCCCTCTGAGATCTTTAAGTGTTTAACATGCTGATGGAGTTGTTGAACTGCCCTGAAAGGTTTTTTGCTACGCTGCAGGATGGCGCAAGGTCGTAAATTAAAGTCGTTTGCATGGAGTGGGAGAAAAAAGGCCCCTCTCTGTTAAAAGCTTTAGTGGAATTAAGTCAGTTATTTAAGGGACATGTTATTTCTCACATTAATGACACATATGACAGCGGAATTGATGTTGTATAAACACAGAGGGAAAAGTATCTCGCCATTCATGCTACATTTACTACAGTGTGATGAGAATGTTCGCAAACACACGCACACACACAAACACACACGCGCTCACACACACACACACACTTCACCTACGCCAGTGGAAACCTTGGCACTCACTTGGCCCCTGGAAAAGTCATCTGTAAGATTGTGGTCAGGATGGAACAGTGCTTGAAATTTTTGCGGTAGGTGATAAGTCAGCAAAACTGGTGCCAAATGTTAAAAAGTTGAAGTCACCGTCCATTCCGCACATTCCTCTCACTCCGTCGGAATGCTCGGGGCAACATCTGGCCCTATCCCAGCATGCTCAGCTCTCCCGTGAGCCTTTGCACCCAGGCCTCAAGCAGATTCCAGCCACGCTTCCCTGAAAATTGTATCGGAGCGCGTCATCGGGACACAGCTGCCTTGAGAGAGAAATTTAAGTTTTCTTTTACAGTATAATCTCTCACTCTACACTCTGCTTCTCTGAACTCATTCTCTCCTCTTCATTCTCTCTTTCTCCAGCTCTTTCTGTTCTCTCACTCTCTCTTTTTTATCCTTCGCCATTGTTTCTCTGCTCTTTATTCTCTTACTTATTTTACCTATAATCTCACTCTACACTCTTTCGCACTCATTCACTCTCTCACTCGCGCTATTGTCTCTCATTCTACAGCCTCCCTTTCTCGATCGTTCTCTCTCTGTTCTTTCGCTCTACACGCTCTCTCTCTGTTCTCTCATTGAAAAGCACGGTTGGGACACAGATGCCCTGGCGAACCCAGACGGAAAGAAAAAAGTTATGCTTTCTGTTACAATAAAATCTGCGTGCCACAAGAGTACAGCAAGAGATCAAGGAAAAATAAAATCTGAAGGTCCATGGCGTGGGAAATTGCATGGACTTATCACTCGCTAGCATCTTCCCTTGCCAATATTAGGCCTCCATACGACCCTCTTCATTTCAATATACGTTTTTAAGTCTGTGAAAATAACCCAGGGCAGTGAGAGGAGAGGACAGCGGTTGAGAAAGAGAGTATGAGAGAGACAGAAACTGTGTTTGCGGAGTTTATTAAATCCGATGCTTGTCTGACCCAGCTATGAATACGTCTCTAAATGTAACATCACTGTCTCTGACCAAGACCCCACTGTGACGGCCTAAACAAACAGGAAGAGACACACAGACACATACAACTAAGATTAGGCCGTTCAACATATCACAGTATTTGTGACCTGCTTTATTAAAGGTAAGGCAACAGTTTGGCAAGAAATGTAATCGATCAGCCAAGCCATGTTCAGTGCCTCACTGTGTGATTTCTGACACTGTACGGCATATTGCCATCAATACAAAATGATATAAGCAGGCTGTATAGATGAGAACAGTAGTTTCGAACTTGAACTTAGTTCAAGTTTAAAGCATTTCTTGACTGCTTGACTGTAAATCTGATACTGCATAATGCAGCCTAAACCAATTCTTCCCACTGTTTAGCTATAATGTGTTCTCCTGTTTCAGGCTGTATTCTATTTTATAGATAACAGTATGTTATACAGTCTTAAAAATACTTAAGCAGGTATATTTGAGATAACTAAACAACTAATTTGAGGCAGATGTGGGACGATAGGGGAGATAAGTGATGCCAACTGGATGGTAGAAGCTTTTATTACTTATTAGATAGATTAGGCTCTTAGCTCAGTTAGGACTAAACAAACAAATTTCAGGACGGATGACCAGTCATGTTGAGTACTGATTCCTATCACAGAATGTCACTTAACCTGAAGTGTTTTTTTTTCTTAAAATGAGCTAAACTGAAGTCTCAGGTCCAGTTATTATTCCAGAGAAAACTCCAGGCCAGCACTGGATCACTTCAGCACCAGTGAAGAATTTATTCTTCCAGAACCCTGCGCTTTTATTAACGACCACTAATAAAGTATATAAACTGCACTATTAGGCTTTATAATGTCTTTCATAGCTGCTCTGGGGCCTAGCCAGCCAATCAGCTGCAAAAGAGCGTGGGCACAGCCCAACAGCAGCTCGCTGGCACGAGGAGAGGAAGAAAAACAGAGGACGCAACTGGGCCGCTTTGGACCCGTCCTGCTCACTACTAATGAAGAAATAAAACCCAGTGCATTCTGTGTTTGCCCTGTTTATTTTTCAAATGTTTGGACACAGCCCGGCCAGCCCAGACTTGTAAAAGACATTTTGGCTCTGTCTACAAGCTTCGTTTCTCAATTCCGTTTTTTTCCCTTAAATCCAATCGTTGTGTCTTCGTGGTTCACTTGGTGGTGCAGGTGACCAATATCTACAATTCAGTGCCAAACACAATCATACCCATTTTTTAAGCCCTTTTAACCTCTTCCTGCTGTATATTTAAGACAATATATGCATATGATGCATGTTCTGTTTTGTGCTTTAATTAAAAATGCAGTCCAGCCTTAAGCACTCACAAACTGGTTGAAGTAACATCCTGTACTCAAACATATAACAATAATTTCAAAACAATATTTTTGTAGCTTATTATCTGTCGATATGGATTCACGACTATAGGGTTTGTTTTAAAAGAAAGCTTACAGGCTGCATCAAATTCTTATGTTAAACAAAATTCAGATGTGAAAAGATCAGATTTTGTGTTCATGCAGCATTGAAAAAGTCAGATCTGTAATTTTAGGCAAAAACATGGTCCCACTGTTATCTGTGATCCTAGACACTGAATGACTTGTAATGTGATAGTAGCTTTTGAGAGTTTGATTCATGTCCTCTGCATTTCTCTGTTCTCCCCACTTTCCGTCGTGTTCTCAGACTGGCTCAAGTTTGTTCAGCTTGTGGCGCAGTCTGAATGTACTGTAATGTAATCTCTGTGGCATTTCTGGGTATAAAGAATAATAGTTGATAGTAATAAAAGCAGCAGCAGGGAGCTGGCATTGGGGCGAGTGTCCGTGTTTGTGTTTCATTAGAGGGAAGAATGAGAGAGAGAGAGAGAGAGAGAGAGAGAGAGAGAGAGAGAGAGAGAGAAAGAGAAAGATGGAAAAACACCTATATGTCTACAAAACACCATCATCCATCACCTTCAGCACTACGTCAACACACTCCGCGCCGGACGTGCTGGTCCACCGGAACGCTCACACACACATACACACACACACGTCTAGCAGGGTGGCCACCCTTGATTTTCACACATGAAACATTCCACCATTAGAGCTCTTTTTGTCCATGTTTATATACATATATATGTATTTATTTTTTTTCATGTGCTAATAATTATACATATATGCTTCACAATATGTGTGTGGACTCTGAAATCTAATTACGCTGTGGATTCTTTTCTCTGGCCAAGGGTCTCGATGATGCAACTTTCTGTTGATGGCATGATTTATAAGTAAATAAATGTCGCTTATTACAAATATGCTAATAATGCAAATTTAATATTCGGATAAAACTAGAAACCACAGGAATGATAAGAAATAAAACAAAACTTCAAACAGGCCCTCTTAACTACTGTCTTAATTTGGGTCCAGATTTCAATGTCTTACTCTCATAAGTACAAAACTTGTAGTAATAACTGAATAATTCAAAATATTCACTGAATGATTCATAGTAGACATTTAACCATTCACAATAACTGAATAATAAGCCTTCAGATCAACATAACAAAACGTTTAAAGAATTAAATATTTTATATTTTCTTAAGTCATGGTAGGACAAAAAAGGTAGTGGAGCCTGGATTTTTCTTTGATGAAGCAAAAAGGAGTGTGGGAGCCAAGAACAGCAAGTGCCACTGCATGAAATGTAAATCAAAAAAAAAAGGGGGGAAAAAAGCCTTCCCGCGCTCCCTCTCGTATGCAGTCTGGAGACGCAGTCGCTGCCGTCTAAAAATGCATGAGTAATTGGGGTTGTGTGGACGTGCGGTTAGCCGTGGCATGCTAACCTGGCACGGTCAGAGACTGAATCGCCTTCATCCCAGCACATAGAGACAGAAAGAGCAGATCCATTTCACATGGGGCCGGAATCTGATCCTTGTATCAAAAAGCAAAGATGGAAGCAGATGGGGGGAAAAGGAAAAAAGGTTGGACAGTGTGGGCGAAGATTTTATGAGTGATTCTCAAGACAAGGTTCAAGCTAAAAATACACTTTATGATGATCCGACCCAGAGCCAACTGTGTTTTTCCCCTGCTCGAACCCAGGCCTAAAGTACACTTCCCCTGGTATTCCAGAGATATTTCAACACTTATTCAAACCAGATAATATATTTTAGCAGGGTTATTGGTTTGGCGGTTATATTAGAAGGTTGTACTGGCAGAGCTTTTGTAACCTTTAGATGATGTATGCCTCGGGCTGATTCTGAAACACATTTTCACGTTTATATAGGACAAAAAAAACAAACACATACTACATTCTTTAAAAATGACTTTCACTTCTGGACAGAATGGAAGCAGGACATGTTTGGTTGATACATGGAACCTGGTGGAACCTATACAGAACGTTAGATATAAAACATGTAATAAGAACAAGATGGTGGGTATAGAACA
>JBBIGB010000017.1:14328550-14342783 GCA_037577075.1 Alestopetersius hilgendorfi | reverse complement strand
AAATAAAAAAATAAAATCTGAATCGCTGGCAAAATGATGCGTGTGCTTTAGAGGCACTGCATGACAAACTGACCTTGCAGACTATTATACATCTTGCGCTTAAAGTGGTTTGTTGGTAAACCACTCCTGGGGAGAGAACGTCAAATTCCTGTACTTGCACACAATCTGTCTGACCGTTGAATGGTGGAGAAAAATCTTTAGAAATGCCTCTGTAACCTTTTCCAGCCTGGCGAGCGTTCAGGTCCACTAATTTCTTTTGTTTGTGGCATGATACACTTTCACAAGCATGTTTCAAAGCTCTATAAATAAAACAGGACACCCACTCACACCTGATTATCATCCCATGAAATCGCCTGACTCTAATTTCACCTTCAAACGAACTGCTAATCCTAGAGGTTCACATGCTTTTGCTGCTCCCATATTCATATATGCGTATATATATACACATAAGAAAATAGTAATTTTCCATATTTATACAGAATTAGAGAAAACTGAAAAGGGATCACAAACTTCCAAGCCTCACTGTAAGTTTAACTCTGCCAATGGCTTCCTGACAGCAAAGAATTCAGGGTCTCGTTTCCTGAAAGCACTCCATGTTTAAGATTATCTTAAAGGGCCCATATTATCAAAAAACAAATGGCTATTTTTTTAATTTTTCATAAAAAGATCTTGACATGCTGTGTCAGTGTAAAAGTTTTCAAATGAATCGTTTCGCCGCCCAAACAGTCCATGTATGAAAACCATGCGGCAAAACACCCTGCCTTAAAATTATGCTTGCGATGTCTGCCCATTCAGTCTACAGAGGTTTTGTCTTATTTTACTTGTGAAGGTGTTAGTATAAAGTGACACAGATCTTTAAAATATTGTCACTTTCAAATCAAAACCTGATGCCTCCAAAATGTTTACTGTCAAAAGAACAGGTTCAATTTAAATATAAAAACGGTCATAAAATGAACCATGTTTTCAGTTCATGACTTAAATACTTATTAGGACACAGGTCCTTTAACAACTAGCACTCTAGCCATCACAGTGCTTTCAGGGACACTGCCTGTAAATCAGGAGAGGAGAGGGGGGCACGCGAAGAAAGTGAAGAGTAAAAAGAGCGCAAAAGCGAGTGAGCGAAGAGGGAGGAGTGTGCAGGGAGGAGTGTGCGGACGTGTTGGGGAAGTGCTACCTGGCCGTGAGGTCCCATCATGCTGTTAGGAGGCTGAGCATGAGGAGAGGACTGCGAGCCGGGAGGGCCCTGGGAGGGGAAGAGAGAGTGAGAGAGAGAGAGCAAGAGAGAGATAGCGAGAGAGAGAGCGAGCGAGCGAGCAAGATGGAGAGAGGAGGAGGGGTAGGAGGCGTTAGGCATTAGGCTATTTAAAGAGCAAAAAAAAAAAAAGCAGAAAACACCCAGAACTGCAGGCTATACATATTAGACCAGAACTGATGCAATAAAGCCAAGTGAAGAAGACAAAATGGGAATAAAAAAAACATAAGACACTGGAGCTAAGCAAAGCTTGACTGTGTGGACAATTCTAATCATGGAGACATCCCTGTCCATCAAAACAACTAGTTACTAAACTACACTCTGATTAATGGAGAATCTCCATTCAGGATGCTGTGTAATCCAGGACTAAGCCTAATCCCTCACAGGAAACCGTTCCTATTCGAATGCAGCTAATGCCTGCTTACAGTGCAGAAAGTGGTCTAACCTGGAAAAATCCGGGGGGCATCGGACCACCTGGCATCCCCTCACCGGGGGGCATGTTCCCCAGCACTGGACTGGGGGCTGCTGCTGCACTCTGTGGAGAAATAACAAAACACTGATTACTAAAGGGTACACAGATTGACACACACAGAAATCTTTAATACAGTGTCTAAGTGGGGTTATATTATACACCCCCCACCCACCTACTCAACCCCCACCCCCTTTGAGGATTCACTAAGGATGGTTTATGTAGGGATGATCTACTTTGAATGAGAAGAATACCATTTGCATGTCATATTCAAAAAGGCCTGAATTCCAACTTCACACTACCTTATTTTCCGAGGGTACTGCCGAGCTGTCTATTGCTCGGACAGAAAATTGAGCTGTATGCTCTCTGCATTAGCATCAAATTAGATCACCTACAGCACAAAACATCCATTTTTCATATCCTTTAATAATGCCTCATCAATTTTCTCGTCTTCTGTAAATAGCATTATTCAAATATCACAAACTTAAATTTGTGATTGCAGCGCACAGCAGGAACATGATCAGTCATAATGAAAAATAAGGCTGAAAGGCAGCAGTGATGCTGGGGCATCATGATGCATCTCGCAGCTCAAGTGCTGATCCTGGATCGGTTTTTGCGGTGGTGTTGTGATCAGCTCTAGACTGAAAGTAACATGATACTAAATCAGCACTGACACTCGGACGCTGCTGTAGAGTCCAGCCGACACCCTGTTACTCGCATCCAGCTTTGTAAGGCCGTGGCACTACACTGTTAAATGCACATATCCGATTGAACTATTAAGATAATCATTATCTTTATTATTAAAATGATCTGACATTTCATCAGCAGGATCTGTGTTATCCATCAAGACAGAACAAATGAAAGACAGTAGAATTTCACATCACAAAGCTAAAGGCAGTAGATGCAGCACATCTTGCCCATTTGTATCTGCTCTTTTGTTCACTTTTCATTGGAAGGTACATTCTCGTTCGTTCCAATGCAAAACTAAAGAAGCTAACTTCACACACCAAAGATAATGTATGACTCAGGGTCCTCTGACTAAGTGTGTTTTCCCCCAGTACATGAACTGGCAGAGGCTGGTCTCCTCCTGAGCCGCCGGACACCTACAGCATCAGGTCACACTTCAGCACGAGGTGTGTGTGCAGCACCGGTGAGGAAGCAGTGCGAAATACCACAGGCAGGGGACGGGGACGGCACACGCAGCCCAGACCACCAAACAAACACCCAAATTCAGTAGACACACCCACGCTCAGAAACACAGCTTCCAAACAGCACACACATTTAGGTTTAATATTTCACTGTTAATGCAGGGCTGCATTCTTACACAGTTCATTTGATGGGGGAAAAAACCATCTTCATACTCTTGTTGGTATTAGCCCCTTACAGCTTTTAGTTCTTTACACACTTTGTGTTTATAAGACATGGCAAAACATATAACCCCTCCAACCTTTTGGTGATATACATCGTATTTCACTGTACTAGAGGAAGAATAATAAACTTTGTGTGTCACGATGTCAATTAACAAATAACTTGATTTAAAAACTGCTAGAGCTGATTTTACAGTCACTTTTAAACACCATAATCCAGACTTGGCTATCACACCAGCACAAATTAACCTCACCACACCAGCATCACAGACAATTTCCCTGCAATTCTTTACTGTATTATTCACTGTATGCCCTTTTACTCATACACATCCGCTGTTTCATGTTTTCTTGTATAGTGTACCGTTTACTGTCTTACATGGATGTTTACCTTCTCCCACAGCTAAAGTCTGTCTGACAAAACAGGATCACATCGCCATGTCATTTCAATCTTATCCTGGATTTTCCATCTCACTGTGGATTACTTTTTACCACCACAATGCCATGGTAACTTCTGCAGTATGCTTAACCGGCTCAGGGTTAAGTTCAGATAAAGATCATAAATAGATCATAAAAATAGATCATATAGATCATAAACAGCTCTTGGACAAATCCGTGATCAGAGTTTACCCTACATTCATTTATTATGGCAGCTGACTACAATATCAACACTATGGATTGTACACACAATGTTCATGCAAAAGACAAAAAAAAAAAAAAGCCAGTTTCATGCAAGTCCCTTACAGCAAGTGGCAAAAAAGACTCAAAATTTACATGTGCATTAGACTCATTAGTACAGCTTGCACGGTGGTGTTCATGTGCATGAAGATAATCCTAACTTGAATATCTTTCAAGTGAGTTAACTGTGGATGCATTTGGTAGGTTCTGTCTATAGAAACCTGGTCAGAAACATAGCTAGTCAAACATTTTTGTGAAGTAAGCCCATAGAAAATAGAAAGATACCACTAACAAACACCCATGTCCAGGCACCAACTGACCTGTCTGAACAAAACAGCACTATTCAAACACTATAATCTCACAGCAGACAGTAAGCAGTGTGCAAATCACATCTGCTTGAGCACCACTAGCAAACACAAGCAAGACACACAGAGATCTGTCTGAACATCACAAAAACATCCTGGACATCAGGACCAATCACACTCAGTACACAGGAGTGGATTAGGCTTTATTTCTTTAAAATTAATATTCATTCATTGCGACTCCAACAAGGACCCCTTCTAGGCCTGTCACAATTATAACAATCATCAGATCACAATTATTTGAGCTGAGCATAATCACCCTCTGGTTGGCTTTCACAATCATATCCGCTTCTGCAAACTGTGAGAATTTGGTGTATTCCACTGCGTTGGGTTGACACAAATGCATGAAAAAGTACCCATTTAATCAAATTAAATACCCATTTACTGAGGTGTGTTTAAGAATTCTAACATCTAGCACCTTTAGAGGCCAGAGGTGAGTAATGTTTATGTAATGTCTTGCTTCACATTACAGGACAAATCAGATTCATTTCTCAGATCTTTAGCCTCAAGTGTTACGTTTCAAGTTAGATAGAACTAAATTTCATTTCTATGGCCAAACTCTAGTGTAACTTTCTGGAGTACCCACTGGTTGTCATTATAACACTGAACGCATGGATACACCAAGTACAGAGGGTCAAAACTCAAAGCAAACTACTCATATTTGAGCTCATATGTTGGTGTACAACAATAACAAGCAGAACAATACATTTGTCTTACACTTTCCAGCAATGAGAACATGAGCAGAAACACAACTTTACCATCATCTAGAGGTGGAAAAGATTTCATTATTGTGATACACCATGGGCTGTCCTGAGATGTTCAGTGTTGGTGTTAGATATCACTGAACACATGGACCACTGATCAACAGCATGTTTCTTTACAAAGACATAACTAGAGCTGTTAAGCTACATTTATGCAGTGCAGATTGAGCCACAGTTGCTGGTTTCTGACTGCATTTTAGGTGGCGCCAAGAGCTAATCTTGTCAGTTTTAGACTATTGTGATATTTAGGTAAAAAATGTGTAATGAAATAATGTGTGCATATTGCCTGGTCCTCCCACTGCAGATAATATTGTTTACTATTGCTATTTCAAAACAAGTCTAGAACATACACAATGTCCAGTAGAAATAAATGACCTCTGTTTTGTTACACATTCTGACATCAAGAAAACCCCACACACAAAAAAGGGGGGTGGGGGGTGGAAATCATGGTTCGCATTACAGGGGGTACTGCACCCCCAGATCAAGACCCAGACCCCCCCAAAAGAGACAAAATAGCGGGGGGGGGGGTTCTTACCAGTTTAAGGAAGGCAGTACCACCCAATTATGGACGGGTAATTCTCACACTGGTGGAAATTATGTACTGACCAAATGCATTTGGGATGAGGGAGGAAACTGTCCCACTTTCATTCTTTGCTGACAAGTTTGCTTCAACCAGTTTCCCTATGAAATCCCACTAAAAAATCTCAGAGACATGCTTTCCTCAATTTTCCACACACAAATCATTGGTGCACAGCACAGGACCATCCTCTACATACCAACCCAGCTTTCACTCCTCTCTAAACCCTCTGTTTCTCCCCTCCTCCCCCCTCAATCTGCTTACCCACCGGCTTCTTGACAGCCATCAATCAACCTCTAACCCCACCCACCACAGCCCTGGGGAAGGGGGGGGGGTGTCCCTGGGGCTCAGTGTGAAGACAACATGGCTTCTGTTTAAAGCACTGCAGCCACAGCCTCCTCCCCCACTCTCCCTCCCTCCCTCACCTCCCCCAGAGAGCACAGAGCCCAAAGCCCAGAGCCACGGCCCCCACCGCAGCATGAACAAAGACATGGCCAAGCTAACACTAGGTCTTTTCTGATCATGCAGACCCAAACGAAACCTCTGAACACCTTCACATCAGGCCGAATCAACCCCGGGATAACAAAGGCTAACACCAAGACAGTCCAGGGAACAACCAGCCAGCAAGAAAGAAAATGTACACAGACTTGCTGATGTGGTTTCTGACATACATTATACACACGCTATACATTTCATATATATTTATGGATAAACATTTGAGGAAAAAACAGGCGTCCAAGTCTTACAATAGGTACAGTAGACCTTGTAGCTTCAGTGCAAAACTAAAACAAACTTCTGATATCAAACAAGCCCTGGCTAAGGAATGCTAAACTGTTTTAATTACTTTTATTACATACTGCTGATCCATAAATTCACTTCAATGACAAAACAGAATTGGGCAGTGTTCTCGTTTTTTTTGGGGGGTGGTAGTGGGGGATTTGGCAGTGACTGCTGCTCGCCTCAGAATACACAATGCTTTACACTCACTCCCTAAATCCAGCCCAGAGAGGCCATCTTCCAGACACAACTGGCAGTTTGATTCAATAAATCACTTCAAAAGTACGGCACAAACGTTATTAGTGAATCATTCATATTACACTGATGGCATTATATGTGCAGCCTAAACAGAATAACCAACAATTATCAATATATTACAATTTGTACTTGTGTTTATGGTTTACAGAAAAGAAAGGAGTGGTTCAGATACATTTCACTGTGTGTTGTACTTGTATGACTGCATGTGACAAATAAAGAATCATGAATCTTGAAACATAAAGTCCTAAGATGATCATCTGTGGCCTGTGAGGGCCAACTATGATCCGATTGACCCCTCAAAAGATAAACCGTAAAAATCTTTGATATCTGACTATAAATGACAGTCATGGTGGATTATTTAATCACAGCAGCTGGAGTCAATGCTAACTTTAAGTCAACACTCAATCAGCTGGTCAGACTTTTCCCACATACCTGCAATTACCATGTAACTCTTAAAACTCTTAATGGCTGAGCGGATACCAAGCCTCTAGAGGTGCTAAAAAAGATATTTCAAGGAAAACTTTTGCATAAAATATATATATTCAGGTATTTTTGATTCTGTATTGTTATGTCTTGTCTGAGTGTGCAGTCGTGATGTCAACAATTTCCTCCGGGATTAATAAAGTTTTCTGATTCTGATAAAAAGGACAGAATCAACTAATTACTTCAAAAAGAGCTCTGCTTTGCGAAATAAAAGCTTCCGGATTGGTCTTCAAAAATGAGTCGCGGGCCCGAAGTCTTTTCCTTGAAACAAATTTGCTCCACAAACCTTCCTCCACTCACTTGAATCCCAATCAATGGCATTTGCATAAATGGTTTAAGTTCATTCACCCACTTGATTGACCTCCACGCACACCTCATACAAGCACCATTCATGTGGTGAAAGAGTTAGAGGGAACATCCTGCTATAAAGCAATTTTCCACTGAAGCACTGACGTCTACCCAGGTTTAGCTTCGAGCTTGATAATCGTAAAAACTGCGTGACTGTTTGGGCGGGGTGTTATAGTCCCTGCTGTTATCAGTGACAGCGATTCCTGACCATTGAGAGCACTGGTGTTTTGAATGTCTGCAAATCTACAACATAGCAGTTGGCTTTCAGTAAGTCAGTAAAAAGTGCTGTATGGGATGGGGGTCCATAAGATATTTACACTCTGACACAGCACTGTGTAATTATACAACAAATTCATTAAAGAAACAAACCTTAACAGAAATAAGTTGTTGGATAAGCCGCTCATTACCCCCATATACAACATATTACAAAGTCTAGAGTAAAAGCCAAGCACACGTTTACATACATACAACTAATACTATTTATTTTATACACGTGTGTATATATTTATATACATACAGTACTGTGAAAAAGTCTTAGGCACCTGAAAGATTTGTGCTTAAAAGCTGCTTACTACTGAGCAGTAGTGTTAAAACACATTACAACAAATACAAACAACAGTAATACATTAAATGGTGGTTTTATGTGTGGCTAAGTGTTCGCTTAACCCTTTCCAGACTTCTTTCCTCATGGAAGTCCAGTTTCACTTGTAGATCCATCAAATACCAGGT
Source organism: Alestopetersius hilgendorfi (assembly GCA_037577075.1). Classification (NCBI taxonomy): domain Eukaryota; kingdom Metazoa; phylum Chordata; class Actinopteri; order Characiformes; family Alestidae; genus Alestopetersius; species Alestopetersius hilgendorfi. The sequence continues at coordinate 14,334,725 of JBBIGB010000017.1, read as the reverse complement.
TTGAGTCCTTTTACTGCAGTCGATTAAATTAGGTGTTGATTATGGAATTTTAATTATTCACCCAATGACTGAAGGCACTGAGCAGAAACCTGGATTCAAACCTGTGTTCTTCTAACCAGCTCACAAAATACTGACCACTTTTTAGAAAAAAGAAATATTGATCAATTTTACTGCTTGCTTGCTTGCATTTATTCTAATATTCAGCTGTTTTTGCTGGCAGAAAGAAGCCCACTGCTGATATAAATTACTTCAAACAGTTTGCACAGGTGCCTAAGACTTTTGCACAGTACTGTACATCAAATCATACACACATATATACATACATGAACACTGAGCATGATTACTGCATATATTACACCAGTTTGAGGCATAAGGTGTAGGTACCACCCACACTCCAAAAAAAAAAAAAGGTTTGTGGCTCAGAATCTGCAGCTCTAGGAAATTCAGCACGTCTTAAAAACCACAGAAACCATAGAAAAAAGAGAAACCACCTACTGCATATACTGGTTCTTTAAATAGCTATTTTAACACATTAATACTACTCAAATGCTCTATAGTGAGACCAAATGTACTGCTCTACCACTTAATTTTAACAAGAGCATTGGCTGCATGGCAAGTATTGTAGGTATTGCAGAAGATGCACATTAAACTGTTGAAGAATGTGCTTATTTCTAAAATGGGCTGGGCAGCATACCAAAGTGTACGCACTGTATACAAGAAACAATAGATCATAAGAAAAGTGTACATTATGTGCATCTATTGTATGTAAAACTTAAAAGATTACTTAAAAGAAGGGGAGGCTGAACCTGATTGTTAATGATTTCTCATAAAGGCTGGTGAAAACAACTCCAGTGACTCAGAATACTCACGTAGTCATGGAAGGCCTTGGCCTCACTCGAATGTTCACAGGAGTCCCTCCTCTCCGGCGCCGCACAGTAAAGATCCCAGAAGACGCTAAGACAGAAAAAGGCCAGGGAGCGAAATGCTTATGCTTATATTAGGGATGCACAGCATAACGTTTGCTAATTATCTCCATAGTGGCTTTTGAATGATTCAAATTGCATCAGACCAGTGAGGCTCTAACTAAACTGTCCATATTGTGTATAAAGCCTTCAGCCCACTTAGTTGTCTACAATGCTTAGGGCCTACTGTACACACCATTCATGGCAACCTTTTAAGGGCTCATTGGAGTGTTTAAAGGTGCTGTGAGGTAAATCGCAATTAACAAATCCATAGCCATCTATTTTCTCCATGTTGTGTGTCCCTAAACACCATATCAACAAGTTAAAGGCCATGGGCAGATACACTTACCACCACCATGAATGCAGGAATCCCGGAGGGTCCCCCAGAGTGATGTTCTTTTCCCATCGAATCTGCAATAAGAGAGGGGGAGATAGGGGGTTTATTCGGCTTGAAGGTACACTCAGGGCCAACCATCCATACTGGGATGGAGCTCATGCAAACCCTGCTTCCCCTCCACGGCCCCCGACTCTCACCTCCGACAGAAAGGTCTGAGCGGACTTCTGTGCACCGATGTGTAGCAAATACTCGTAAACATAGAGAGCCAGCCTGAGTCAGACACACAAAAAGGGAGATGTTATGAACAGCAGAAAGGAAGACAACAAGGAACAACCAGAAATGATGAAGCATTTGGGAGGGAGGGTCATAATTACCGGGCATCCTGGTCTAACGTTACCCCTCCCATGCAAAAGCAGTGGTCAGGAAAAATAGGGGGTAGCCCAGTATATTTGCTGTTAGAATAAAGGTGCTTTCAAAAACAGGCCTCCTAACAACCTACGGGAAAGCATTGTAGCTCTACCTATGGAAAAAGGTGTGCTCACATGTTCAATTCAAAACTAAAGCACAAAAGGTGGGAACCCACTCCCTTCCTAGGCACATACACACACACGCACGCACGCGCGCAAACATAAAAACACAGTAATGATCTTCCATTAAAAAAATCCATCGGATGCATGGGTTTGGGCGACAGGAAACAGGGTCTGAAGCGTGGAAAATGGATCGTGTTGCGATTAGGAAGAGCTGGAGGGGGGAAAGTGTTAGTGCAAGAAAAAAAAAGAAAAGAAAAAAAGACAGAGAGCCAGGAATGGCGATCGAGCACTTTGGGGTTCAGAGCCGGGCTGGTGGCTTCATGTGCAGCCGAGAGTCTGCACCGCTCTAACAATAGGCTCCGTCGAAGGCACCGAAAACACTCGTACACACATGCATGCACGCGCGCACACACACAGACAATACGCACGACGCTTTGAGATCCATAAAGCCTTACTTTTCCCGAGCCTGGCCGTCCGATGGCACCACGGAGCTTTTTCCTTTAGGAAACATGTTGTTAGTGACTGCCCGGGGAGATCGGCCCTCTTCCCTGTCCCCCTGTTTCTCAACAATTCATCTGTCAGCCACCCCACCTGCCGCGCAACGCAACTACCCTCCGCACCGCAGCCTAACCTGACTTCTGTGGGAGGCGGGGCCAGTACCCTGATGGACAGCAAATCTGACCAATAGTAATGCTAAAATCAATATGACGTCACGCGCGCCCCTCTCCGTCCTCGTTCCTTGCTGTTGTTTTTAAAGCACCAAGCCAGGTCCTGCACATTCTGAGATGATTTCTAACAAATTTACCTGGTAAAATAAAAGGGGTTTGAGTGGATCCGAGCTGGGCGTCTTTTTTCTTTTTCTTTTTTTGTTTCTATCATGTTCACACTGCTGTTAAGTCCAGAAATATCTGGCCCAGAGTCCAAATCCATGCAAACCTGGGATTTCAGATTTATCCCAGTTTCTGCATATTTCAGTTATTCAAAGTGGTTTGGTGTGAAATAATGCATATGAATAATGAAGCAAAGAATTATAAAAATCCTACCAACCAAGTAACTGTGACTATAACTGGGTTTTCATTTAATTTACTGTGCTGCATTTACTCAAACAGGTCTTATAATTTCGTCGTGTGTTAAGACTGAAATACTTGGCCAAAGTCCATTCAACCTGAGTTTGGAATAAATTCTGAATTATCCCACTTTCTGCATCTTTCAGTCTCTCAGATGTGAACAAAGTCATTCAGACTGGTTTGTGTGGAAAAAATGCACATGCATAATGAAATTATTATTAAATAAATAATGAAATTATCCCTACCAGCCTTTTTATTCAATGTATTGTGCTGCATTTACTCAGATAGGTCCACATTTTCTTTGTGTTTTAAGACTGAAATATTTGGCCCTGTGTCTAAATCCATGCTCTTACCATCTGAATTTAAAGAAGAATTCCGATTTATCCCAAGTTCTGCATCAATTAGTAGCTCAGACATGAACAAAATCATTCAGAGTGGTTTGGTGTGAGATAATGCATTCTCAGATTTCTTTTCACTGGTAGTGATGGGGAATGTAATGTCTTTGCAGCACAAATATGCTTCTAGCCATTTTATTTACATTCTTAGACAACCAGTGAGCCTACATGAACCTGCTGAGGTTTTGTACTGTAATGTTAAAAATGCTAAAAACAGTGGAAAAACTGAAAAGAAATTCCTTTGGGGACTATTTTGCCCAGTATGGCCCTCTCTGCTATGGATACATTTTAATACAGTTTAGGCCTAAGAGTTGTTTCATGTCTACCTCTAAATTAATGTATTTGCCTTTTTTTCTGAGGAACTTTTAGAGGCATTAAACTCTCCAGACAGCAGGTTCCTATTACCACCACTGTGAGCAAATATGACTTGTAAGCTTCTGTAATGCCAACCAAAAACTACAGATATAATTAGGTTTTCTTTTCATTTACTGTGCTGCTTTTACTCAGACAGGTCTAATTTTATTTTCTTTGTAATACAACATGTGTGATAATCATGCTAATGATATATAGCAGCCCTGTACCAGATAAAACTGATTTAGAATAGCATCATGGTAGTTTTTAGACTTCCTTTAAATATCAGTGTGTGAATCCTGATGGTGTACACACATTGATTTAACTGTAAGCTTATCTGTGAAGTAGTGATGGGTCGATGGGCTGTTTTTGAACAGCTTCTTGAAGTGAACAGTTGTTCATATACACTCTGAACACGGTGCTGGTGAAAGCTAAATTAGAACTTTCAAAGTTTCATCTGCCATTGATTCAAATTGAAGAATATAATCATGTATTTCAAAACCACCTAAACATTTTAGGAAACAGGGTCCATCTAAATATGCTATAATATATGTCACTCTATCATAAGTAGATATTTGCCCACTCTATGCTCCGGGTGCACTTAGCGCAAGGGCTTTGGTGAAGCATAGTCGGTTCTGAACCAACAGCATTTTTCATTTTGGTGACCCGAAAGAACTGAAGTAGTTCTACATCTAGACAAGGAAAAGCCCTTTCTGATGACTAAATCCCTTGCGTTAGTGTGTATGGGGACAGAAGACCGATAGTGGGGTTTTTTTGTTAGCTAGCAAATGCAGAAGAAAGGCAGAAAGCCAGTTATCTTCCTTTTTGTGGCCATAAATGTATTCAAATGTTCACTACAGGTCAGAGAAGACGGATTTCTCAAATGACACAGATGACTCAGTTCATGAGAACAACAAACTAAAGCCAGCATAGCTAGCTTGCCAATTTATTAACTCCTTTTTTGGTTGAAACTTTTTTGTGCATCCATGTGCTAAATGGAGACAAACACTGTTTACAGTTGCATCTTACTTATCAAAATGTTTGCTGCAAGATACTGGAACGTTTCATTTGATTTTTAACATAATATGCTCTTCTACTCTCCAAAATTAAAGGCAGTTCCCACATAAATAACCATTTAGCTCCATTCATTGAGGATGTATTGACTTTTTCGTTTCGTAGCCATGTTTTCAGTGCAATGGAAGGATCAGGAATTTGACAGCATTCCCTTAAACTTACTATTTAGCTCAATTCAGTGAGGACATATTCTCTCCATCATTTCAGTCAGTAGCCATAGTTTTGGAGCAACAGAAAGAACATGTATTAGCCAGCCTCCCTTTAAAATGACTTCCCTGGGACACAATAATAAAATATCATGGTGACTGACTGCTTGATTGAGTCTACAATAGTACACAGGGTTGGTTGGTATAACCAGCTAGTGCAGCTTTTGGCCTAGTGGTTAGGGTTAAGTGGAGGAAGAATTTTGTGCTGTTCACGCTGTGTGCTGTTGTGTGTTCACGGATGACAGAATGGTCACATTCACTTCACCAGATCTAGGTGATAGGATATCACAGACCACATACTGTCATGACTGGGGGGCCTGGAAAGTAGGAGTGGTGACCACCACCAGGGACTGTTGCCTGAGTAGACATGAACAGGAGTTTCTGGGCTGGGACATTCATATGGGAACCTAGGTATATGCCTGGACTGGACCATTTGGTTTTTTTTGCTCTTGTGTTTTCCTTGCACCTTTCCATTTTTTCTGCATTTGTGTTCTGTTGTGTTGTTGTGTTGTTGTGTTGTTGTGTTGTTGTGTTGCGTGATGGTGCTGGAGGCACATTGTTTCGTTTCACTGTGTACTGTTTCTATGTGGTTGAGATGACATTAAAACCTACTTGATTTGACTTAACTTGAGGAAAGGCAGCAAAATGTACCGAATTTACATAGTTTTACCAAGACCTCTGTGAGTGCCTGAGAAGTGGGGTGTGAAATGTAATACATTTCCTAATCTGAAGACACAAGGAGTGGTGTACTATGTGGATTAAACAGTATGGCTATATATGTCTGACTGACTATCAGAGTCTTTTTTGTTAACTCCCTGAATTGTCTCTTCAGATGTATAAAATAATATTATATGTTTTTGAACATGCGTTACCCGATGCAGTATTGAACAACTCCAGTCTGCATGTACAATTACACCTTTAACCTTTTTGTCCCCAGTCCGTATGGCCCTGCAGTATGATGTCACAAAGACCAACTCATTTACATTTTCTACTATTTTACAATTCAGCCTACAGCATTTAAGCTCCAGCCATTCGTGATGAAGTAATAAAGGTCCTGTTTCAGTACTTTCTTTAAATACCAGCTTCAGCTTGCCACTCTGAAATGTCTCACACTTACATAACCCTAGTGGTCACTTGCAGCACAAGAGTAGCAGAGACAGCAAAGAGCGATCAGAATGCCTTTGCCCTCAGCTGCGTTGGTCACAGTGTGCTTTTCTGCTAGCCAAAGAAATATTGAAATGCAACTTATAATA
>JBBIGB010000017.1:14280552-14316335 GCA_037577075.1 Alestopetersius hilgendorfi | reverse complement strand
CTTATATCCGTGAACTCATACACAAGTAGGATGTCACACAAAAGTTGGGAATGTAACTCTAAGAAGTCAGAGCTCTTAAGAAACTCTGACTTTCTGTCTGGGAAATTTGAGACAGATTTTGAGACAGTCTGCCAGATACAAAGGTGTTAAGCAAAAATGGGTGTTAAGATGTCTTTTTAGGGAAAAATTATTCATAGATTATGTGTCATGGTTGATAAATGTCATTACAACTCTACAGGGTTGTGGATAACGAAGGCACCCTGCAGCTGAAGAGGAGTTTTCCCATCCAGCATGGCTCCCAGCCTCTCCACAGCATCTTCTGTCCGCTCATGTCCTTCAGGCAGGGGGCTTGCATTGGTAAGGCTAATTAGACAAAACTTGATAGTAGCATACATATTTTGATTAGGGCTTTCTTTCTTAAAGGCGCTATACTGTAAATCTATTTTTAAAAAGTAAAAAGTGAGTGATTTGTTGCCTATATGCATTTGCTCCCATTCTCTCACATCTTTCAGATATGTTAATTTAGACATGTGTTACTGAAGTGCATCTGTCATAACATCTGTGTCAGATATTTATGCAATTTTTCAACCTCTCAATATCCCAGTCAATTAAATGGGTTATTTTTTGTCTTTGATATGTAAATGACATCTACTCTGATTGGCTCTGATTATTTCTCTGATTATCTCTCAGTGACTGGCAGTGAAGACGGGTGTGTTTATTTCTTTGACGTGGAGCGCAACACTAAGGCCATCGTAAACAAGCTGCAGGGTCACAGCGGCCCTGTGCTTGACATCAGCTTCAACTGTGACGAGAGCCTGCTGGCCTCTTCCGACGCAACAGGCATGGTCATCATCTGGAGACGTGAGCAGAAGTAACCACAGCGGCTCCAAGCTTCTCCTGCCTCAGCCACAGCAACTTCAGCGCTCGTCACTTCCAGTCGTGTGCAGAGAATTTACAATCCTGCCGTTAAGAAAGCTGATAGAAGGTCCAGGCAGATCTTCTTTGTCTGGTCTTGTGATGCTGTTTTAAATGAGACTCAGCTTCTTGATTGTCTCATGTCAGAGAGTTTCACATATCCTGTCCTCCCTGTGCAATGTTGTTAGTTTGTCGGTTTAGACTGCGCCTGCTTGAGACCATTCGGAAAATTCATCAGTGCTTTACCGTCAAAATGTATAAATTAAATGAATGACTCAACAAAAAAGAGGGATATTTATTAGTGGTATGTTGTGGACAATGTGATGTATATGTGTGTGCGTATGTATGTTTGTAAGGAAGTCTTTGCTGGAGAGAGTATCACTGAATGTTTTAATACTGATCAGGTCGGCTGGCTTTCATGACAACACTACTGTATTTATGCCTTCTTAAGAACTAATAAATTTCATCACACTGGTTAAATTGGTTTTGTATCCATTACTTATATTAATCTTAAATGGTATACTAGAGGTAAATGTAGGAGTTGATGTATATAAATATTGCGATGTCTGGCAAACCAGGCACTGGACAAAGTGGGCTCTTTATTAGCCAACAGCAACCAGGCAGCAGTGCTGATACTGCAGAGATAAAGTCAGCTTGACCTAGGAGATTATTGTATGTGCTTCCAACCAAAATGCATTATTTGTACAAGCTTCATGTATTATACCAGAATTTTTCTTGTTAATTTATGGAGTACTTAAGTTATTCCCTCAATTCTTCTGCTTTAATGCCAGCCCATCTATGTGTCTATCTATTCAGATAGATGTATTGTTCGTTAGCTATGTTGTATGTCCAAAATTTTGTAGGCACCTCATCTAAAGAGTTTGTTCACCCCTCTGTAACTGCCTCTCCTTCTCTGGGAAGGTTTTTGAGAGGATCTCATTGTATTCAGACACAATGACAAGCCAAGCCAGATACTGGTGTTTGATGGAGTTATGGATCACAAAGGCCACTCTAGATAGATACATGGATGAATGGATAGATATTTATTTCTGTCTGTATAAATATTTACACTGATCACCCGTAAACTAAAACCAGTGCAGTGTGATGCTCTGGGCAAAGTCCTGCTGAGGGAACTGTCCTGGCATTCAAGTGGATGTTACACATACCTACCTAAACACTGATGCCGACCAATTACACCCATTTATAGCAATGGTATTCCATAATAGCTGTGGTCTCTTTCAGCAGGATTATGCACCTTGTCACATCGCAAAAATAGTTCAGAAATAGTTTGAGGAAGAGGACAAAGAGTTCAAGGTGTTGACTTGGCCTCAAAATTCTCCAAATTCACTGCCTGACCTCATAACTACACCAGAGAAATAATGGGCTCAAAGTCCCACAGATACACTCAAATATTTTGTGGAGAGCTTTTCAAGAAGAGCGGAAGCTGTTATTGCTTCAACACGTCGCTGTTGGTGTAACGTTCAGGCGTCCCAATACTTTTGTCCACATTGTGACTCCTAAAGAAAATTGCCTGTTGATATAAGACATTGGACGTACGCTTACAATAAATATTGTAATATTAACGCAGCAGAAGATACAGTACTTCAGCCATGGCACGCCCACACACACACACACACACACACACACACACACACACACACACACACACACACACACACACACTAACAAGGTCATTCCTGAATGTTTGACATTTTGGTCAGGCGTTCCAATAATTTTGTCCATATGTATAAACAAATACCCTTATTTCCCATAGTATTAAAATATTAATATTTTTATCTTTTCCAACACAAACACGTATGTCTGCTTTTCTCCCATCTGTGCATACGTCATCCCCCAGAGTTCCACGGGACTCGATAAACGGAAGTACAGTTTCAGCGGGAAGAGGAGTGAAGTTTGAACCGCGAATAAATACAATTTAAAATCATTTGCCTTCCCCAAGAAACAACGTTTTGCGCTTTTTTAAACTTTTAAACTCAGTAGACGCAGGGTGTGAAGTCTACTGGAGGCGGGTAGCTGATTTGTGTGTGTCTAGCTCGTGAGTAAACAGCAGGGAGTCGTTTTTGTGAACAGACTTCACAGCTGCACCCTACAGCACAGAACTCTAGTGCGGAGGAAATGTCGAGTTTGGTGCAGGAGCTGAAGAGATGGGTGACTGAAGAGCTGGAGTTTCCCTCTCGCAAACTCCCACACGACAGCTACATTAAAACGTGAGTAATGTAAGTAATAAGTTATTTAAGGGACATAATGATAAACAAATACATTATATAAGCTCTATTACTTTTGCATATATATGGAAACGAGTGGTGCATACATACTTGTGTGTATGTATATATACACACCCACTGTTATTCATTGATATTGAGCTGAACTGAAAATAAAGTTTCAAAAAAGCATCACTCATTTCCAATAAAGTTTCACTGATTATTCTCAGATTTTGAGCTAAACTGAAAACTAAGGTGCAAAAAAATTACAGCAAATTTTAGTTTTGTCATTCTAAGCCACAAATGTGCTCCACTGCTATGTAGTAAAACTCTTTATAGCCTTTGATTTTTGTGCTGTTGGTTGTTTAGATTGTGTGTTGGACCCGGAACTTCAGTTTGGAAGTATATCATACAGCATGTTTACCATGAGAGGTGAGTTCTGTTGTCACGTACTTTTGCTTTCTCTTCAGTATGCACCACTTTTCAATAAATATACTGACTAGACTGACCTGAACTGAAAATCAAGGTCTTTATTTTACAGCAAAGAGTAAAATGTGAGTAGTCTTACGACGTGAATATTACTACTTATGTCAGTGTTACTTATATACTCCCGATCTCTGCTATGTGCAGTAATGTTTTCCTAACTATCATCCAAGTTGTTAGAAATTCACTTAACTAGGTCATTTATACCCAGCATTTTGATATGTAGCATAGTGTATTTCAGATTCCATTCCATTGACATTCCTCTATACGCTTGGTGTGTATATGGAAACTGAGCTGCAAAAACTCCTGATATAGAATTCATACCACGAAAACCATGTTAACAAAATGCAGGGCTACCAATCATAAATAATTTACATCAGGCAGCTGGTGACCTGGTGGTTAGGGATCTGTCCCTGCAATCGGAAGGCTGTGGGTTTGAATCCCAGGGCTGCCAGTGACACCAAGAGCTACCCTTCAGCAAGGTACTGTCCCTGCATCCTGCTTCCCTGATGCTGTGATGCTGACTGCCTTCTGCTTTACTTAGTGAATGGCTTTAAATGCAGAACAGTTTTGAGCTGTTCACACCATGTCCAGTGCTGTAGTGTGTTCATGTATGACAAATGGACACTTTACACTTAGAAGTCTTAGAAGTTTTTCATTGTGCTTTCTGAAACTTGCAATAACAAACAGGTGTAGAAGGCAGAAAAGGTAAAGTAAATGATTTTTAAAAACAAAATTGTATGCCCCTTAAACCTGTATGGCTCTTTCAGCATTATATTTTTTTTCTACAGGAATGTGAGGATTATCAGAGGGAATCTTCAATGGTATCCTTTTCATTTTCTCTTTACTATGATGATGATGGCCATGATATGGATATATCGTATGCAGTTTTGTGGAATCGAATCTGAGTTTTTCCTTTGTTCCTGAGGTGTAATGATATCTAAGCAAAGGCAGTTGTTTTTCCTGATGTTTTAATTCCCAAGGTACAAAACATTACAGGATAAAGAGGTAAGTGATAAAACTTTGATCATATTAGGGCTGCATGATTATGGCCAAAATGATGATCACGATTATTAATCACAATTATTCATAATTTTAGTTAAAACACATTTTTATTGCACCTTCTATTTTAAGCAACCAGTAAGTGAACAAAGCTTTTAGTTCAGAATGAAAGCTCAAATAAAAATAACTAATATATAAATAATAAAATACAAAGGGCTAACAAAAACTTAGTATGCAATTGCAGAGTGCAATCATTAAGTGCAAATAAATGAAAAAAAAAAATTAAGCCTATGCAGAATAGGCACATACTACAAGGAACAGGAACGTACTACAGACCTACAGATTTTTGATGAGAAATACCGTGCTGTCGACATTTTCTGGCTTAAAAGATGACCGAAGGCAGATCGCGCGCACACACACACACTGCCAAAATCATGATCTTGATTAAAATCTGATTGATTGTGCTGCTGTGGTTCATATTCATCATGTTTCCCAGAGTATGAACACTGATCAGATCTCATCAGTTTGTCTTTTGGTTTAATCTATCTAATTTATGTTGGGGCGTGTCTGATGACCCACTCGCAATCAAATGACTGGGCTTTCTGATGTTGCTTATCAATGGAGCCAAACCAAACTAAACGTATTGTGTAATTTGACAACTGTAGAATCAAGGCACTTGAAATATCAACAGTTGTGACGGATCTTGATCCAAGAATGGAATTGTATCAAACCTGAGAACCTGTAATCTTACACCCCTGGTATAAATCGATCTAAGATCAGCATTCTCACTCTCAGATATAATGAATATGGACCTTGATCAATGTAGAGGAGTCAGAGGCTTGCTGTCATACTGCCTGCCTGCTGATCTTGGGTCAAATCTTTGATCACATTAAATCCAGAGGGATTAAAACAAGTGCTGTTTTGTACAGTTGAAGCAGGTGGAGGGACAGAAAGAAGATGCTCAGCGTCTGAAGCTGCAGAGGGAGATAGAGGTACTGCAGACTGAGCTCACTCAGTTAGACCACAAGATTAGCACAGAAGAGGAACAGCTCACTAATGAGGGTAAAAATGTACTTTTAGTTGCATTCTCTGCTCCATCTCTCGTTTTGCTTTATTCTTTAACTAAGGCTTGGAGACTCTGTAAAACAGTGTATTTGAGGTTTAAAAAAAAAATAGACATGGGTGAAAAAACCCTTTATACCAAAATGTATTGTTTTCTTAATACTCTGTCACTATGCTCTTGGATTCTCATTCTATTTGTAGAGAACAACATGGGCAGACACTGCAAGATGTATAAGGAGATCAGATTGAGAGAGCTGATGCTGGACTCCTTCAGGCAGCGGTGTGCAGATGAGAGAAACGCACTTGCAGAGAACACGCAGAAGATCCGCATCCAGTGGCAGGCATTAGAACAGCTCTCCAAGTAATCCCAAAGACATTTTATAGTTTTGAGCCTGTGCAAATATGTTTAAAGCCTTACTGATGCTGGTTTATTTTCAGCTGAGGTGATTCTATAAGTTAGACCTGTAATTCAGATCCATGACAAATCTGGAGCGTGTGTTGTTTTTAAAGAGTCTGAAAGTAGTTATTGTGAATATCTTTCTGCAGTTGGCTGAACCTGGAGCTCCCTCTGTAATATATTTCCTTTTTAGTCCACTTAAATGCAATGCATGGGCAAAACTTGTTAATCAACCAAGTTGTATGTTGTGTGATTGTCATTGATTGCACCTTGTAATATAAGTCTCTAGACAATATTATACCTTTTTTTTGACACCTGCTCATCCAGTTGTTCTTCTGAAATCAAAGCCAGTAATAGGAAGGCTCTTTCTATTGGCAGATTAATTGTAATTAATACTTGTGTGCACTTTAAAATAGCTGAATTCACTCAGGTAGTAGTTCACAGATAGGAAATGTACAATATTACAAGAGCTGTACCAGTGAAGTTCTGTTTTTTGCAGTAAGGCAGAGGTGAAATTGGTGTTTGGCTCTTCTGACAACGGAAATACTGGCACGTCTACAGAACCTATGGTTTTAGTAAGCATCTTAACTACATTGACTTCTGAACTGTTCTTAAAGAAATAGCTTGACTAAGCATGGAAAAGTGGTTAAGGATAAATGGAAGCCACTATTTGGTGTAAGATGGAATTGCATGTGTGTATATATATACATGTTTGTCTATATATACAATAATCCCCCGCTTTTATGTGGATCAGGAGTCGCAAAATCAGTTTAACACAGATTTTTTTCTGAGAACCAAACTGATAGTTGTACAGCATTAGAATCTCTAGAGTAACGCTGATACTGCAGATATTCTACGTAGTTTTTTTATTCTGTCGCTGTTTTCATAGCAGTTTTTTTCTTATACATTTTCGTTCTAAACTATTAAGAAAAAAATGCTGTACGAATTTGGTAACATAAATATTAACGTAAATTCAACTACATTTCCATAAAAAATATTACTATAAATGTTTTATAGAACACAAAGAAAGTGTGTCTTGGGATGGTTATATACTGCTGTACTCAGAGATGGGAGGTTTAAAAGTAGCCAGTCCAAGAACGCTATTCATTTCTCCTTGCTGCTGATTGGCTCTTGTGGTTTGATGCACCTGTGGCAGCAGCAGTCCAGAATTTCCCCCGTCTCAAGTGTTTCTCTTGTTTTTCGTTTTGTTCTTCTTCAAACCCAGTATTTTTATTACTGTAAATTAAATTAAAAGAGGCTGTTGAGCTCAGTTGCTGTCCAGTGTCTGCTTTAGCCGGCGGATCATTACAATAAGACGCCTCCTGACGCGCCTGAATAAAACGTCAATTATTGAACTATAAAAATTATTGGTGATTACTGCACATTTTACTGTATTTCTTATTAAATAATTATATTAATTTATTACTGTAGTTACCTGCTTATACCAAAGAAAACCTGTGCACAGTATAGTCTATACAGGTGTAATATTGGTATTTACAGGACTTTAGTGTAAACTGGAATATGGGTTTACCTTTACATTTTTGTATTAAACTGAGTTCAAAATGAAATTAAAGTATTTGGGGAGCATATTTGGGGGCATATTTAGCATTTACAATAATAGGCATTTTTAGGCTTTTTTTTTCTTTTCACAACACAACAATGAGTTTTTTCACAATACGCAGGTAATCTTGGAACGTAAACCCCGCAAAAAGCAGGGGGTTACTGTACATGTGTGTGTATATGTATGCTAATACTTTAACAATTATGAATACTTTATTACATTTCTTTATTACATTCTGTGTAAACTTAGAAAAGTAAGTGGTCTTTTAATCCTGTTTTGCTTTCTGGCTTTTGCCCCCCCAGCGAGATGTTCGAGAGCTATGCAGTGAGAGAGTTCGCTTTTTCCAGTCCTTGCAAGATTCTATGCTGAAGACCACTTCAGTGTAAGAACAGCTCCATCCAGACAGTAGAGGATTTCCCTCCTCACTTTAGTATCTGGTATTGATTACATATAATTGTTAATGGAACAATTTCATTCTATGCAGGTTTTCTTCTGATCAGAGAAATTCAGCATATCAGCACTGGCTCAGTACAGTTGAGGTTGGTTATGATTTTGTGTGTGTTCCTGCACAGTGGTTAAAACTACACAATCAGTTTTTTGCAGTTATTGTATATTAATGACGTCTTTCTTGTACCTAAACAAGTAAGTAAATGTGGTGTTGGCAGTGTGTTAAAACCTCTTACTCTCTTTAGGATGTTCTGCGTTCTCACCCTCCAAATCAAGTACTTTTAGCCCTGCAGATATTGGCCTCCAAACAGCAAAGAGCCCTGCAAGAAAAGACTGCTGCACTGGATGTGGAACAGGATGTCTCAGCTCTTGGGTAAATTGTGATCAGTAATATTATCCCTAGTGTTATTGCATTCCTTATTACAGTTAAGCGGGTTCCAATGTTCGTATTGAAAATTAACTCTCAGTAATAATCCATTATGGAATGTTTATAGTAGAGGTGGGGATAGATTATTTTTTTTAATTTAGATTAATCTCATTGTAATCTTGGAATTAATCTAGATTAAAATGACTCATTTGAATTGTGCCGAAGGTCTGAAAGTTTATAGATTGAACATTATATCACCATATTCAGTGAAGTCTGTTGGAGCTTACAAATCCTGAATTTTAAATTTTACATTTTACAATTAAAGGCTACCTAACACTGAGGCACATAGATGGAAGACATTGCATTTGACGTGGCATTAAAAAGTCTTGTATAACAGGAAGATGCTTGCAGTCACCCTTAAAACGAGTAACTGTCCACCTTCTCCAGGTTTCGCTATGAGAGTGATCATCTACTTGATGTGTCAATGGAAGAAGAGGAAGATTTGCCACCAGTCTGCACTCTTTTACAGGTGACCAAAAAAGGTTTCAGTAGAGTGGTCACATGCTGCATTACACTGTAATTGTTTACTGACTGTCAAATTCCCCAGAGTTCAGGCATTTGCGGCATGTGTTTGACTGAAAAAACTAGATCAATCCTTGGAGGCCCCAGCTTACAGCAAAACATTTCAAATTCACACTATGTTTAGCAGTTTGCACTTGTGTTTGCTTTTTTTTCCCCCTGTGTAACCTTGTTTGAATTTGTGTGTGTGTGTTATTTTTGTGTGTAGTCTGCATGGGAGGATGTGGAGCAGTGTTACATGCAGCTGGCAGAGGTGCGCCTCAGAGCTCAGCGGTTGCAGGCTGATCTTGGTGCTATCATGAAGCAGACACAGCAAAAAATTATTGGACAGGATGCTGATGCTGACTCCATAGCCAGGTCAGCTTAGTCTTCATCCAGGAAACAAGGGAGTAATAATTTCATTACAGTACCATAAAGTACAAAAACAACATTTAAAACACTCTGATCCTATAGAGCAGTGGCCCCCAACCCCCGGGCAAATGAATGATGCGCATAAAAATGGGGATATTTTAAAAATATAAAATCTCTTTAAAATATAATAATAAACGTAAATACAATGTGTACTTGCAGCTTTATTAACAGTTTTAACAGTAAAGTTTTTTTTTTCTTTTCTGTGCAGAAAAGTCATCTGGTACAGGTCCGCGGGCTGCACAGAAAAGAAAAAAAAACTTGTATGAAAATGCTGTTAATAAAGCTGCAAGTACACATTGTATTTACGTTTATTATTATATTTTAAAGAGATTTTATATTTTTAAAATATCCCCATTTTTATGCGCATCATTTATTTGTATAAATACCTATAGGTATATTTATCTGCCACTATTTATTTTTTATTTTGTGCGTAAAATAAAAAGGAATCTACCAATTATTTAGATGGTTCATTAATTAATCAGTCAGGCAATAAAAATGCAACTGAACATTAACAAACTGCACATAAACTTTGAAAAAACTACAATGCCCATTTCTCACTGTAAGACCAGTGTTAAAATGTAAAATGCGATATCTTGAAAATTGCTAATTCAGTTGAGCAGTCCAGTTTAACAATAAACTTTTGTTACTGCTCATTATAAAATAGTTATAACATTATAACATTCTGAATGTTTGACTGACTGCTGCTTTGTTGTCCTTGCTTTGTTATTTTGCTGTGTGCTTCAGGAGTGTGTTTGAGCTGCAGGCGCAGACGGTGAGGCAGGCCGCAGTAAGGGACAGCGTAAGGGAGCAGTGTGCACAGCTACAGCTACAGAGCCGAGAGAGGCATGAGGCCTTGCAAACCCTCCGGGTGCAATGGCAGAGCATTATGGACTTCAGACAGCTGGTGGTATGGTGCAGTGACCGTTAGCAGAAAATATATAAATACATTTTATTAAAGCAGCATTTTGAGAATGAGAGAAAAAAATCAGCAAGTATCAACGGAGACAGGAAAATATATATTAGCCTCAGGATGCACACATTATCATTTTTATATATCAGTGGATTTATTTACAATGTGTTGTTTTCTTAGTCCACAGTGTGGTGCTTCAAATATATGAACAAAGTGAAATAACATCACTGTATGTTTTACTATACTTGTATCAAGCAGTGTGATTTTTATTGAAGGCACTCAAACAACAAACTCCTCTAGAACTGTGTGTGTGTGCGCGTGCGTGCGCGCACACAGACAGTAAGTGTCATGAGCTCTGGCTAAAAGGTCTAGCCTGTGTTTTTATTCTGTGCAGGATATTAGACAGGAACAGATTAGGAGTCTGGTCAAAGGGAACTCCACTCTTAAAACAGAACTCATTCGTGTCCATTCCGAGGTAAGAATCCTGACATTCGTTTTCATTTTTTATTACAGATGAAAAGAAACAGGATTATGGGTTAATTTGGGCAGAATGAACAGGATGTTTTTCAGCGCTTTCAGAGTGTTGCAGTGGTAGTGTTAAATTGTAACATGTTTATTTACCTTGTTATTTTCAACTTTTGGTCTGTGATAAATTAGTGCAAGTTTGTGAAGAAGGCTGATTTTAAATCTAGCATTCTACTTACGTTACCTTTGTGGAAGTTTTAACCTAATAGTAGATAATTAGGATATGTTCTAAATAAGATGAAGATTAAAAAATTATGAAAGGCACCCTGGTTTAAAGGCTGCTGTTTTGTCTCTGCCCCCACAGATAAGACAGTTTGTGCAGGAGAAACTCAGCCCACTGTTTGGGGGCGTGGCTCAGTCTGTGGATGGACTTCGTAATGTTGTGTCCCAGGAAGCCAAACTGTTTGATTTGGTGTCACTCGCTGCTTTGGATCGGAGAGTCAGAGATGGGTAAATACCAAACAGCCATTCCTAAGTACAGTAAAATCAGCTGTACTAACAAACAAAACCAGAGAGGTTAAAAGACCCAAACACACTCCGTGTGGCTTCTACCCAGGCTGCTGAGTGATGTAATTCTTATTTGTTGGGGCTCATTTTGTGCAATTAAAACGGTATAATTAAAGTATCTTATTATTATTAATGTTGTTTTAATGCAAGGATCCCACGTGTTAGGTTCTTTAGATTTAATTTATCTTGCAGTGAGAGAGTACCAGTGGACCAGCTCTCCCTCTATCGCATGAACACTCCAGCCCTCCAGACAATGCGTTACAACCTCTCCACACCCATGTACATGGTAATTCCTGCACATTCACTCACACTCTATACAGTCAATGATGTAGTGATAATCAAATTCTTTATAATTATGGACCGTTTTTACCATCTTGTCCATGTTGTCTCCATCCCTTCTTATCCATCTCTATACTTGTGCTTAACTAAAATGATCATTTATTCCACTTTTATTTATGTCCACAACCTAAGACATATTATTCAGTACCTGAATGGAAAGCAATTCAATATTATTGCTGCAAAGGAGTAATTAGGGGAAATCTGTACTTCTTAGCGAGTCAGACTTCTTGAGCTAAAGCAAAAGTAACTCATATTTTTAAAATGTTGTGCTTTAGGCTCCAGAAGAGCTGTGCTCTCGGACAGTGTCTAAGAAGCTGGAGCTGCGATACCTTCGTCGACTTATGCAGCTGCACTCCGATTCGCTGGCAGACTCACAGAAATGGACAGCGCAGCTCCCCGCCCCCACCCAGCAGGGTATCATACACAGTCTGACTTTAGGCTACGTGCCTGCAGGGTGTACTTTCGGTACAGTTAAAGGAATGGTACTGCAGAAATGTTATTTACATGGTTTGCCACTTACCTCAAATGTAAACAGTAAAGGCATGTTTGCTTGTTTAACTTAGTGCTGCTACAAAACAAATGTAGCAAGTCATAAACCACAGTGGAAGTTTAGTCATCCAAAATATTTCCTATTTTTATATTAGGACACAGTATATTGACAGTGTATTAACAAAACAAAGTAAAATGTACCTAGGATGTTTTTTTTTCTATTTAATTTGGGGATTTTAGAGAGGTTTTAGGGAGAAGTGTATAAAATGTAATTTTTTTTTTTAACCATCCCTTTTTAGTTGTGTATACTTAGAAAACACAAAAAAAATAGTAGAAGCCAGTTGCAGTGGCTACACCTGCTGTTTGCTTTCCATTGTTTTTGTTTACTAAACAGAGAAATACTTGTTCTAATTTTAAGTTAATTGCACTCTCCATAAAGAGCAGATAAAGTTATGGTTGAAAATTACTGGTGTATGTCTTTAAATAAACTTCACTAATTACTGCTAGTAATTTCACCTGTTTGAATGCAGTCTAAAACAAAACCAGGAGCCCCTGCTGCATCGCCAGATTTCCTTGAATTAAAGCGTAAAGTGCCCTGCTGTACAATTATTCTCACAGTGACTTTTAATATCAGTGTATGTTTTTTTTCTTCTTATCTGTGAAACAGCCCTGCTGCAGTATGTGAAAGCAGAGGATGAAGAGGTGTTGAAATCTCTACTACCTCGAGTGCGGAAGGTCTTAGAGGAGGTTTCTACAGGCCTTGCTTATGAGAACGCATTAAATGACACCATCACAACCTGGTGAGGAATCCCCCCCCCCAACCATATTAGGAGGCGATAATCTGCTGGTTGCCTCATGTTTGTCTTTTGTGGGTGTTTAGCACTTTCGTTTTATAAAACATTTCAGCCCTATTATGCAAAAGAGCGGTACAAACAAAACGTTCAGATTTTAGTGGCCTGGGGTCTCAAACCCTTGTCTGACTGGTCTGAGTAATTTGTTGGATCCATGCACATCACATTCATGTTTCTGATCTGGCACCACAATCTACTGACAGCTGAAAGAAACTCTTGTTTCTCACCACATCACTTGTCACTAATCGTAGCTGCAAGTTGCCCATTTCCATAGAAGGTGATTGGTCACCTGTTGCTCCATCTATTAAACAGGCTATTTTTGACTTATGTATGTAAAAGACCTGTTCAAATTGGCTGCCTGTATTGAACTTAATTCGTAAGGATGTCAGCATTTATACACTTCTTGAAACAATGTGAATAGACATTTGTAAAATGTTTCATGAGATCACATCATCAAAATATATGTGGCCTTGAAGTAGTGAGTTTCAAGCCCTGCTAGTCTCAATCATGTTTAGCATTTCTCTCTCTTTTTAAATATCTTAACATGCTTCCCTACAGGTGGGAGCAGCCTGCTCAGTTTGCTTTGCCACAGGTGAAGTGGGAGGGACTGACTTTCCAGCAGTGGCTACAGCGGTGGAAAGCTGCTACAAAAAGACCTGAATTGTGAAGTGCAGACTTGGTTTTGGACGTGGACTTCATCTATTTGTTGAGTAACCTGTGTGTATCCAATTATGACATTTACTAAAATACTAAACACTGTTTTACACTAATGAGCAAAATAAGTAAGTAGCCAAGCTTTCACCTGAAATAATTAACAAAGAACAATGTTTCTGTTTCAGGGTGGTGTGTATTTCTTGACACAACAATCCTCAATAACTCTGTAAAATGACTGCTTTCACACAGACATTTCCTACCATGTAGAGCCATGATTTAACTTTTTTTTTTGTAATATCCCAATAAATTGTACTGTTTCTTGCAAAAACAAATTAGTTAACTCTGTAGATGAATTATGTGTTTCCAATCATTTCTTTTACACCCTGCTTAGATAACATGGTTACAGTATCTTCTGACTTAAGGCTTGCATTATACTTAGTTGGATGATTTGAGACACTTCATGGTAACAAAACATAAACTAAACTGTACATAAACATTGACAACACAAATTATAAATGCAGATGGCAGTGCACCAGCACATCCCATAAGAAAAATAAGGTGTCTTCTTAGATTGCATTGTCCACCATGGGGAAAAACAAAGCTTTGTCCGTGAGCAGTCCATAAGAAGAATGTGTAATGACAGAACGAATTCCTTTAGAGCAGCAGCACCTTTATCGTATTCTAGTGAACAGGTTTAAAACAGAAACAGATTCCTGGGGAAAAAAAACAACAAAAAAAAAGTTATTTTCTATCCTGTAATTGAATCAAATTGTCAATACTTACTGACACATCTATACAAATAGTTAGGCCCTTACTTTTGTTGATCGTGTTTTACTAAATACGTTCCAAAAACGCAATGTCTCGTCTCCTGCTCCAGTCACGATGGCCTCCCCGTCCGGAGACATTGCCTATAATAGCAGGAAAGGTATATGTGAGGCTCTTTTCCTAAGTTACCCATCTCTTTAGGGGCTTAATCAGGTATACCAGAGGAGTGAAAACAGTGGAAATGCAGACTATACATAAGCGCTGAACAGACCTCGAGTTTGAAAATACATAGAACTTCCATAGAAAATTATATATAAATAAATTGTTGCAATAAAACAAAAACAAAAAACAACTCACCAGGTAGAGAACTCTGTATGAGTGGCCAGTCAGTTTGGCTATCTGAGTGAGAGAGGGGTACTTCCACACTAGTATCTGGTTCTGAGAGTAACCATGCGTGCTAACCTAGAATTGTTTGCACAGATCACACTAGTCAGCAAGTGTTACTGTTTAACATTTCACAAGAACAATGCTTTTCACCAAAGACACTGGGTTTTTGTTCATACAAATTGAATCAGGGCCTCTAAATCAAACACTGTATTGCATGTTAAATGTGTATCGTTACTCTTACTAATATGTAACTTTTCTCAGGATTTAAGTGTACTCGGGCACACTTACTAGTTCATTGGTGTGTTTAGACCAGGCCAGGTTGCACACTTGTGAGCCAGTATCAATACACTGTAGTGGCTGGGCTGTGAGTGTGTTCCAAAAGCGGATGCACCGGTCAGCTGTGCCCCCTCCAGATGCCAGCAGGCCATGCTGGTGAGGGGACCAAGCGATGGCCTTTACTGCAGCCAGGTGCTCGGTGTATTGCTGAACAGGTTGGACACTGGAGTGGTTCCATACCAAGAGCTAACAAGGCAAAAGATTGCCAAAAAACATTAATAGATGGTGCCATCATGAGTGAACTACTGAATCATACTTATGTATTCATCACAATTTGCAAAACAAATTATTTGTGAGAACTATAATAGCTACAGCATTAGCATGTCGTGGATTATTTTGTTGACTGTATTTAGCTAATGCAACCAAAAAGCCAGCCCTCTGTGGCCTACGCCATGAGATGTTTATTACCTTGTTGTCATTTCCTCCGGATGCAAGCAGCTGATGATCGGTGCTCCATTTGAGACCACACACCTCCTGCCTATGGCCCTGCAGCCTGCGCTCTGACTGCAGCGGCGGTGTCCGGATATCCCTCTGCAGGATCATACGATCCCGGCTGCCCGAGGACAACTGGTCTGCATTCCATGCTAATGCACCTTGGGGGGTGGGAAGAATTGGCAGAGGAAAATAGTGAGGAAATACATGAATTTAAAAATATGATATTCAGGAAAAAGATAACTGGCAAATGTGCTTCAAATATCTTACCAACTCTAGCTGTATGTCCTTCTAATGCAAACAATTTCTTCCCAGCTGCTGCATCCCAAATCTGTACAAATCCTTTGTGTGTACCCACAGCCACAAGATTACCCTAGAACACAAAAAGATATTAACAGTCAAAAACCACAACCCAGTCAAATTACTATATAAAATAAACTTGTTTTCCAAGCTGTAATATTGTGGCTCACCCTTTCTGACCAACCAACTGACGTTACAGAGTCTCCTTCTACCGACAGGTCACATAAACGTGTTACCTGCACACAGAGCAAAACACAGGGTTGTTGGAACAAACATAGGCAAGCTCTGAATGGAAGCAAACAAAGATTAAATATCCAGCTTTTTACAAGGAGATTTCCAATGAGATTTTTTTGTTGTTTCTTCTAGATGTCTGCCGATGGTACAACAAAAGAAAATGCATTTGAAATGCTTTATGCTTTCAGTAAAAGAAACAAAAAGATTAAATGGACTAAGATTTTTTTAGACATCGGCAATGAAGTGTGTACAGACATCATCTCTAATATCAGTAACATTTGGGTCGGAATTTCCTTCTAATACAACAAAAACAGGATGCAAATATGTCCTTACTTGACTTGTGCAAGCACTCCACAGGTAAACACAGGTGCCCAGGCCAACACTGAGCACATTCAAGGACGACCAGTCCACCAGGTTGAGGTAGAAATCATCTTGTAGTTCTGGTGCATCAAGCACTTTAAACGGTATCTTGGAGATTTTGCGAGTGGGCTTCCTTGGTGAACGAAGCAACTTTTGACTGGAAGGACAAATGAAATTATTCAGAAGCGTGTTCATATAATGTTATTTTAAGGGGAAATGTTTGGCTCTTTACCTTTTGCTGCTTACAGGGGATAATGAGTACGGAGAAACATTGTTGCCATCATCAGGCATAGATCTCTTGGTACTGAGAGAATACTACAAGAGAGAAAAAGTGAACAAATGTAACAGACTGCACAATTTATCAAGAATTTTCAACTGCAAGCAAACTGATGCAAACCGATAGTGTGTATTACAGAGAGGTATGTGACCAGTCATGTGTTCATTGCTTCATATGTGACACACAGCGCCTAAAACCGGTGTCCATATTTGAGTCAGGCTGGAGATGAAATGAGAACCAGTATAGCTTGTTCAAACAGCAATCCACTAACAAATTGGGTGGCTTCAGCATAAATGGGCTAAACCAGTGGCCCCCAACCCCTGTGCCCCGGGGCATAACACGGTAATATCCACAGATTTTTTTCTGTGCAGCCCGTGGACCGGTACCAGTCCGCGGGCTGCACAGAAAAAAATCTGTGGATGTTACCTGTGTTATGTTGTTGGCTTGTTGTTATGAAAATGCTGTTAATAAAACTGCGAGTACACATTGGATTTACATTTATTATTTTAAAGATACCCCATTATTATATTTTTAAAATATCCCCATTTTTATGCGTATAATTTATTTGTATAAACACGTATACGTATATTTATCTGCCACTCCTTAAAGTTCGGGCCGTGAAAATAGTTTCTGATATTAAACCGGTCCGTGACGAAATAAAGGTTGGGGACCACTGGGCTAAACTACACTGCTCTAGGCTGAATGAGTGGATACATGCAAGTATATTGTTTTCAGGACAAAAACACAGAAGTCAAAATGGCCTGTTGCAGTTTAGTTTCCATCTATGGAAGACTTAGGACAATATGAACTTTCAAGCTGTCAGTTGAATTCTCCTTTTAACATTTTATTAATATAAACATTTTATGATGTGAGTCTTTCAAATTCATGTGTTGGAGTAAGAAAAGCACACCACTCTCTGGCTCTGCAGGACTGGAGTTGGGTAGTTCAGGCAATCGCAAAAGTGCTTCAGACTATCTATTCCACAATAATTGAGTTTTAGTGCAAGAACAGCTAAGACTTACACTAAAGAGACTTCTCTTCTCTGGCGTTGAGGGCTGTAGCCTCCTATCTTCAGTCTGAGGGTCTTGTACTTTCTCAATCCCAGCTCCGAGCAGCTCGTTTTTCAGAAGTGCAGAGTATGCCAAACCATCCACTGGTAAGAAAAAGACCCAATTTAATGACTCCAATTCAGCCTTTATTGTAATCTTGAAGACTCTTACAGACTTTATCAAATACTACCAACAGGCAAGCATCCAAACTCACCTTTGCCAGTGTCTGATGTCGCATCCTTGGTTTTTTTATTCTGACTTGGTGACTTTTCATTTTCCTAAGGAGAGCAAATTAATAATTTTTTGTCATCATCATCAGAGACCACAACACAATTTTCTAAAACAGTTTTATATGCTGATTTCAGATCTGCTTTCAGTTTTTTTTTCCAGTCACATCAACCTTTTGAATGATGAGTAATATTAGATCCACAATAGACCTGTATGCAGTTCTTATTAAACCGTAGACACCAATCAAGTAACTGTATCAATATTTTCAGTGCTGTGTAATCAGCACTTCTCACTTTCTCAGTCTGCTATAGAGAAGGATCACAGGCACAGTTTCCTGGCCACATTTTAAATGAAATGTTTGTCATACGTACAGTACAAATCACATTCCTCTGTGCAATGAAATTCTTTCTTTGCCAAGACTGGGTTTTAACATTTTTACATAAATTAAGTTAGTAAAGACTTAAGTGTAATAAATATCAACTATGCATTTGCAAAATGAAGGAAATGTGCAAAAGTTACAGTATGAGGTAGATGAAGGTAGATTAGAGGCTAACCATTAGGTTATTTTTCTATCCAAGTAATAGAAAATGACATTGCAAGTTATTGCATGAATGAGCATTTACATTAATCCTGTGGAAGTTAATACTCCAGTTGGCTCCTGCACGTGAAGGTATGAATCGGTCCCCATGTTTGCTTGGTGAAGACATCGGTGACTTAGTGGGAGTCAGGTGACGTATCACATCTGTGACTTTCTATATATGGGACACAGAATAAAAAAGAGCCATGAAACATGAACCCATAAAATAAAGTCCCCTATGGCAGTGGGACTATCGTTTAAATGCTGTTTCTATTAGTAAAAGGGTATTTTTGTCTTCAAGCCTAAATACATGAAAGGGCTTGTGAGAAGTAAGGCACTCACAATAGGACTGGCATTGTCATTCTGGATGTTGATCTGACGCAATAGTCGCCTCTCATAGTCCTGATCCATGGAGGTGATCGGTCAGAGAGGAGGAGGTGTGCAAGGATATGGCTGCATGTAAACACAAATCAAACCAGTTTAAGTTAAGCTATGATGAGACACATACATCCAGACCCAGAACCCTGAGTAGTATTTTCAAAGTATTTCAGTGAAAGAGGAAGGACACAACAAAATACTATCTCGAATATATTTAAAAGAAAAAGCTTGTTTCCCCACCCAGGATACTCAGGTTTTCGGGCTGCAGCTGAATGAAAGCCCAAGTAAAAGGTCATAACCCTCTGAACAAAAAACTATTCACACATACCACCTGCTCGAACACCCCACAAACAGGTGGTCCAGCAAATGCTCCAACAGACTATTTAAATATCACAGCTTAAGATGTAGGGCAACTGTCACTTCAGCAGCCTTCTTCCTATGTGACTTTACTCATGGAAATGGCAGCTGCTGAGAAAACTTTCAATCATGACAGTAATTTGTTTGTCAGCAAATTCACATGTCTAGGGTTAGCAAAGTTAATGGGTCCTGACATCTTGATTATTCTAAAATAATCTAAACCCGCTGCAGTATTGACCTGAATGCAATGAATAAAGTGCACAAAGTAAATTCAACAATAAAATCTGCTTGGTAACATGAATACCTGCTTTTTCTGGACTAGACTGATACCCAATGTGTAACGTTCATTAGCAATTCATTTTTTAGTATCAAAAATAAACTGTCCAGCAGTAAACCACAGGACAGTAATTGCTCCTTCAGTTAGACAGTAAATAACGAGGACTATTCGATAGCAATGTTTTAAGGTATTTTCAACGACGTCGCTTGGCTGGATAGATTATAAATATCCCCATGAAAATATAATGCAATATGCTGATGGAACCTGAAATTAGTACAACGAGAGAGTCCCGATTTTCTCAGATTTGAACACTTCGGCTTTATTGGTGATTAGCTTGTTAGCCTAACAGTAGCTAACGCCCCAGCTAGCCTGTTTGCTAATAAATTACTCACCGTTCTCAACAATTCGACAAATGCTCGCTGAAAGATTACCCAAAATGGCGAACAGTTCCTCTTTAAAGATGATATAGCTCCTTTATGTTCCTTGTATACAGATAATGTTTGTGCTTTTAGCTAGACCAAGCTAGCTAACAGAGAAAGCTGTGTTTCCAATTGACGCTGCCGCAAAGGACTATGGGAAAGCGTGTCGTCACGATATTCGAATCAAAACAATAGGGGCTGCGTTGGCATAACAACGACCGTTACCCCAGCAGAGCCCTGCAGCCGGACAGGAAAACACATACAAAACTAACACCACAAAACAGTCAACTTAGAACAACTAAAACATGTTTTATAGATAAAAATATAAAAATGAATATACGCAACCTATCTGGTGCATTTACCCATTCAAATATACACTATATAGACAGACTTGTTTTCCAGGGGACAACGCCACGCTTCCAGCACCGTTCGAGGGAGAACCTTTTCTATTCCAGCCTGACTGTGCCCCAGTGCACAAAACAATCTCCATACGGTCAGATCAGTGCAGCGTGGAACAAGCTAGTTCACTAGTTGGGTCCCCTGAGGCTCTGCCTTACATAAAGGACTTTAAAAGGAACGCCTTGGTGGCAGATATCACCGATATCACAGCACACCTTCAGAGGTCTTGCGTATGGGTCTGAGCTATTTTGGCAGCATGATGGAGACCTATACAATTCAAAGTTGGTGGTTATAATAGTCTGATCGATATGCACAGGCCCAAAAATGGACTCATTACTGACACCATTTGCATTTCTGTGAATCTTATATATGGCACAATATTATGGATTCTGGAAGGTTTACATACACTTTCCACTTACGTCACACTTTTGTTTTGTCTGCTCATTGTAATGTCTTGCATTCACATCCCATTCACACTACTGTTACATGGCTATCTTGTCTATTTATTGTATTGTTTCTGTCATTCCTTGCACTTTGTTCAATGCTGCGGGCTGCCTCCTGTTCAATAAGCATACGTATGGTGCAAAACCTATAGTTCTGGAAGGTATTCATATAATTTGCACTATATTGTTACATACATACCTTTATAATTGTTTAAT
This sequence comes from Alestopetersius hilgendorfi, assembly GCA_037577075.1. NCBI lineage: Eukaryota > Metazoa > Chordata > Actinopteri > Characiformes > Alestidae > Alestopetersius > Alestopetersius hilgendorfi. The sequence goes on along the minus strand of JBBIGB010000017.1, from coordinate 14,295,180 downwards.
TGTGGTGTCTCTTGTCTCTGTAACACACTCACAAATCTCACTATATGTTGCTCTGTGGTCCATGAAGAGACACTGTCTCATCACACATGTACACAGCTGCTGATGACAATAAAGTAACCTTGAACCGTGAACATAGTGTACATCTTACAGTAATAGGGTATAATGTGTTATTAGGACACACCCAGGCTGTATCTGTACCTCACATACATAAAAGCATTACTAATGGTTGCATGCTATTTTGCGCAATACTTAGGGTGTTTGTGTCCAGTCTGGGATGCAGTACTGTTTGTGGATCGAACATGTTTTCTTTTTCTTCATGTGAGCTTCGCTGAGTTTTTTCTCTACCAACTTTACAAAAATCAAATTACACTGAAAATCTACTTGATAGATTACCGGATTTGTTCTGAATTTGAGCCCTAGAGTTATTTATAAATGCCTATTATTTATTAGGTAATTTAATAATTATGCAGCAATTTCTAATAATATTTAAATTAAATTTAACTCTTCAGACATCTGGTTCACTGCTGCTGGCTCTGATTCTGCAAGTTTCTCCAGATCAGAGCATTTTATAGTTCATGGGTTTTTAGATTCCTTTGAACTGGTGTAGCACACCATATGGACAAAAATATTGGGAGGCATGACCATTACACCAAGAGTGACTTTAATGACATTGCATTCCAATACATAGACTATGGAGTTTGCCCACTTTTGCATCTATAACAGCCTCCACTCTTCTTGGAAGGCTTTCCACAAGACATTGGAGTTTCTGTGGGAATTTGGGCCCACTCATTTTGTAGACCATTTATGAGGTCAGGCACTGTTGGATGACAATCTCTGTTCATCCCAAAGGTGTTGGATGGGGTTGAAGTCAGGGTTCTGTCTGAGCCATTTAAGTTCTTCCACACTAAAACTCATCCAAGTGTGTCTTTATGGAGCATGCTTTGTGCACTGGGACACAGTCATGCGGGAATAATCTTCCACAAACTGTGTCCCCAAAGTTGGAAGCATGGCACTGTCCAAAATGTCTTGAGATGCTGAAGGATTAAGATTAAGCACTTCACTGGAAGAAAGGAGTCCTAGCTCAAACCCTGAAAAACATGTGTGTCCCAATACTTTTGTCCATATTGTGTATGTGACGATGTTGAGCTCCAGTCCTGTGAGGGGCGATGAAACACTGTGCATAGTTGAAAACCTATCAGACGTTCTTCGTGCAGTGACAGCATGGAGAGCCGGTGATGAACACGAAAGACTGAAAGAGCTTTGGTAGGTATCGTCTTAATCTTCTTTAGCTAATAATTAATAATTTATAGATCCAGTCCCTTTGTCTTTGACACCTAACTCAGAAAGAGAACAATTAAGGGAAACTGGGGCGTTTAAATCCACGACAAATGTTACATCTCTCTCTCTCTCTATCCCTCTCTCTGATATGTCAGTGTTTTAAAATATAATATTAGTAGATTCCTAATAATAGATGTCTTGAATAAATTCCTGTTGTATTTCTAGTTCGTTTTCCTTAGGGTTAAAAGGCAGTGTAAGCAGCATTGATGGTTGGGGAGGTGGACTGATGCTCTGTCAGGCTCTTAACTCTGTGTCCATCTCTGGTTTTACCACTGGACTGATGAAATGATATGAAGCATAGTGCTGATGAGTGTGTTTACATACAAACCATCATTCAGGGACTCACAGGTTAATATTCCCATAACTGTCAGGTCATGTTACACCTAATTTGCTTTAAAAAACATTTTAATTTAACCAAGAATTATAATTACTGACTTACAACAATTAAGTTTGTGTTTACACATGCATCGAGCATCTCAGTACAGAAAGAAATGCAGCCCACACCTGGCTAATCTGGTTTTACATGAATTTGTAAGGGTGATAGTCCATGGTCTTAATATTATCAATATTGGATTATTACAGTTACTGGGCATTTAAAGGCGCTTTATTTTGAAATCAGCTATGAAACAACTTTTCATATATGCTTTACTAAAGCTTTATAAAGTCATAAGTTATGTCAGTAAGTCTTTGTAAGCTGTATTGTATAACGTTGTGAGTCATGTTCTACATCCCTTGACACATTTTCACTTTTTCTGTGTTTTTTGATCACCTGCAGCAGAGGTGCCTCTGTTATAACAGGAACGCATCCTGAGTGGTGGTCTAACAAGCATTTTCAACCTGCCGTTGCCTTGAAAGCCAATGGCGTGTGAGCAGGACGTATCAGCAGTGGGGAGCATACTTGTCAACCCCAAACAAGACTTGACGACACGATTTAGAGCACTTTTTACACTAAGGAACCTAGGCGGACCAGAGGCTATAAACTGGATCAGCAAAGCCTTCAAGGATGATTCTGCGCTTCTGAAACATGAACTGGCCTACTGCCTCGGCCAGATGCAGGACGAGCGGGCAGTTCCCATTCTGGAGACAGTGCTGAAAGACACCAAGCAGGAGCCGATGGTCAGACATGAAGCAGGTGAAATCCAGCATGATTTTCATCGCGGTTACATTTCTTAGTCATTATAAAGTTTGATTTTTGCTTGTTGCTGTTTCACCATTAGAAATGATTTAAATCAATGAATGAAAAACTGTTTACCTGCTAGTTGAAAAATGGAACACTACAGTTTAAAAGTTTGAAATCAGGGTTTCTTGTCATATAAAACCAACCTTAGTTGCAGAAACATATATTACAATTAAATTAAGTAACAATACAATTATGTGTAAGTTTTGGGTGGTTTTTTTTGTGCATGTCTCTAAAATACAAAATAAACTCCTTCTATCTAGCAAACCATATTTAAGTCCACACTGTATGAGTAAGAACTATTTATGACCAGTGATTCCAAACGTTTGAACTTTAGTGTAGTTGACAGTGACTTGCAAAAGTTTGAACACCCTTGTTTTAATGACATATTTAGCTAATTCCCTAAGAGAGAATAATTGACACATCCTCTACAGGGTACAAATGTAATGGCATTTTCATCCAAATTCTGGAGCCAAATTCTGTTTGGTTGCTGAGTTTAACATATTGGGAAATACAAACCAACAAATAACAACAGTTCTAACAATTACAATAGTTTTAATGTGCAGATGTATGTCGTCTGAAGAGAATTTGAATTTATTTTTACTCAACATAATAACATGATTTGTCCTATGCTTATGCAGTTACATTGTCATTTAATATATTACAATATATTAATATTACCTAGGCCTTCTCAGTTTGTTTTTGCGTGTAAAATGTTTCCCTTTTGTGTTGGGTTGTTCTAGGAGAGAGGAATTTTGTGACTGAATGAAACAGACATACATGAACTTCTAAAAGTGTTCCTCCATTCTTTCGAATTGGAGCATAATAAATGGAACATAAGTCATCCTGGAGATTTTGTGCAGCAAGAGATACTCTTTCCACTCCGCACACTTAAAGATAAATGAAAATGATCTGAGAAGAAGGGCTAAGTTCCAAGGCTAATGTGCTGCAGTCACCTGTGTATGAGTGTACTTTAGAGCATTGTGGTAGATGATCTCACCATGAATAATGATTAAAAATTTGGGATGATGTTTAATGGTAATGTTTTTTGTCCATGTCTGCAGGTGAAGCTTTGGGAGCCATTGGAAATCCAAAAGTCTTAGATCTACTAAAGGAGTATTCAGAGGATCCAGTCATTGAGGTATGGTTTTAGTCCAAAACAATCAAACAAAGAATTCTTCTTGTAGGGCTGTGTGGATTCTCATAAACATTTAAGGAGTCACAGGCCAAACAATATAAAGCATGGTAGTCTTCAGTCATCGAAAATGCATTTTCTGTTTACAGTTGACATTGCAATAGTTTATTTACATGCTCACATTTTAAATTCGACATTTCTGTATCTTAAATTTTCAAGTTTATTTATATAGTGCATTCTCAAAAGTTAATTCAGTATGCTTTACAGAAACCGTCTACAAAATGGAATAAAATAATGGATGAAATAAAAGTGCATTAGATGTGCAAATGTTAAAAAGAAGCCAGAGGAGATTTAGTAACTTCTTCAAGCTACAGTTGGTGCTGATCTGATACTGATGAGTGGTTTGTTCCAGCAGCAGGCAGCTCAGTGACTAAACGCCATTTAATCAGGTTTAGTTTTGGCTCTTTTTACCACTAGCTAAGCTGATGTTGTATTGCATTGCATAGAGTCTTTGAACGTCATCTCTACAACAGATTCTTTGCAAATCAAACAAATTCACGTTTCCTTACAATGATACTCCCCCTTCAGTGTGTTTTCTTTTTGTGTTTTTCTTACTGCTCATTGGTGAAATTCATTGGAGTGGTTGGTCCAGTTGTTCAAAATGGCAGTGACATCTACTGTTGAAACGAAGAAGTGCAGTGTACATACAGGCCTTATTCCATCATCATTTTTAAAAATGAGCAACAGTTGGCCTGGGTCCACAGTTTGGCCATGCTTACTCTTAATGTGGGTGGAAGTGGATGGTTCAGAAATCTACTGATAGAAAAGAAAATCTGCCTAATATTGCATAAATATGTTATGACCTTTCTTTCTGCCAGCCACTCCTTCCTCACACCACTTGTGAATCATTACACCTCACTTTCCATATACATTATTTTTTGATGTCCACATATCCTACGTTTCAGAAATAAAATCACAGAAAATGCCTGTTTTCAGTGCTGGTGATATTAGCCTTTGTTCACTATATTGACAAAAGTATTGGGTCACCAATAATTATGGAATTCAGGCAGCCCTTTACTTCCAGTGAGGGCAATCTTATGCTTCAGCTTACCTAGACATATTGGACAAGCCATGCTTTCAACCCCAGTGCACAAAGCAAGCTCCATAAAGAAATGGTTGGATGAGTTTGGTGGAAGAACTTGACCGGCCAGCACAGATCCCTGACCTCAACCCCATCCAACACCTTTGGAATGAATTGGAAAGGAGAATGCGAGCTGGGCCTTCTCGTCCAACATCAGTGTCTGACCTCTACAGAACGAATGGGCACATATTCCAACAGAAACTCCAAAGTCTTGTGGAAACCCTTCCAAGAAGAGTGGAAGCTCTTATATTAAAGGCTGTGTATGTAAATGCATTGTCACTAAAGTCCTTGTTGGGGCAATGTATATAAAAATACTTTTGTCATACAGTTCCTGACGTGTTTGATTTGACCATTTCAAATAAGTGCCGTTTCCACCCATGTCTTACAGTTACTTGCAGTCATACATCATTGTTAGAATGTACCTGCAAGACTATCTCTAATAGAGCTTTAAATGGGGAATCAGTTCCACTTGCAAGTGGCTTCCTTTGTGTTAACATGTGTATGTCTTACTGTCCAGGTGGCAGAGACTTGTCAGCTGGCCGTGAGAAGGCTGGAGTGGTTGATGAACGGTGGGGCTGAAAACTCCGCAGAGAGTACAGACGGTAACCCCTACTGCTCCGTGGACCCCGCGCCCCCAGCACAGAAGAAGAGTGTCCCAGAGCTGAGGAAAGAGTTGCTGGACGAACAGCTGCCACTGTTTGAACGCTACCGGGCCATGTTTGCTCTCAGAAACCTTGGCACAGAGGAGGCTGTGCTGGCTCTAGGAGATGGTGAGAGGTGTTTTGAGGAAAATCAAATTTAAATTCTGACACTTAACAGACATGATTGCTGTAATGCTGTTATCTTAGCAGAGTTATTTTCCGGTTACATTATTGTGGTATTTTCTGTTATGTTTGGGCATATCCATGTACATAAACAGCTTTAAATTGATTGAGAAACAACAGAGAAGAAACAAAACTTGTGCTGTAAGACAGGGCAGCAGTGAATAGTGTTTGTTTATTTGAGCTGTGTCTGTTGTCAGTTGGGAGATTCCAGTTTAGCCACTTGCATGCAAGGAACAAGAAGACAAATCAAACTATTGCCCATTTCTATGCTGTCTGAAACCACATAACCAGGACGGCTAGAGTGGTTAAACAAGGTAGTTTGATGCATGATCGAGGCAGAGTTTTCATGTTTCTGTTAATGGTGAACTTCATTAGACTCCTAACACCAGGCTAAAACAAAAGAAGCAAAGTTCAGGCACCAAAACTATGGACTATGTTTTGGATGGAAAAAGTAACTCCTATGCTACACTATTTTACTGACATTTTGCAGACGATGCATCTATTCTTCTTTATCCCCATTAGATTAATTAGTTTCAACTGATTAAAGTGTGGGACAGCAGATAATTTTTTTTTTTAAGTTTTGGTCAGATAATTAACTTTCCACATGTTGTAAACAGTCCAAGCCTTTGAACAGTAATTAACCTGTGATCCCTCCCTCTCATCATCAGGACTCCAGTGCAGCAGTGCCTTGTTTCGTCATGAGATTGGCTATGTACTGGGCCAGGTGCAGCATGAGGCCAGCATCCCTCAGCTCAGGGCCGCTCTAGAGAAGGAGGACGAGAACGCTATGGTGCGGCATGAGTGTGCGGAGGCGCTGGGCTCCATCGGCAGAGATGCTTGTGTGCCCATACTGCAGCAATACAGCAAGGACAGAGAGCGGGTGGTGAAGGAGAGCTGTGAAGTGGCCCTGGATATGCTGGAATATGAGAACAGCGCACAGTTCCAGTATGCAGACGGACTGATCCGAGTACAAGCTGCTGCTAAGTGAGAGAGGCTCTTCTACTGCCTGACAGAACCTCAGCGCATTAACACACTTTTCAAATGTTCTGCAGTTATTTTGATCTTGGTCTCACCCCTTGGTTTTGTAAAAACTGCATTCACCCTCAGTGCTCTTGTAAAGAGTTTAATTATCCATTAAATAAATTTTTTAAAATACATGAGCATGTCTTCAGGTCATTTTACTGTTAAATTGCTGCACCTAAAAATGACTGTTATAAAGGGGTAAGTTTAAGAGGCAGTATGAATATTAATATACCCACCATAAGGATTAAGATTCTTGAAAAATACTGTAGAGTTATCTGGGTGAAGTCCTGTAAATTGACCATTTTATCTTTTATTCATTGGTTGCCCTGCAATGAGTGTTTTTGCGTACTCCTTTAAGAACCATCATGTGTCTTACCAAGTGTTCTGATACTGGAACAGACTGGCTCCCCACTGCTTCACTTGGTGAATGGGTTAAATGCAGAGAACAATTTTTGCGCTGTTCACACTGTGCTGTGTGTGTACTGTACACACAATTCATTGTTTTAAAGCTGAAGTTACTAGGAGCCTTTAAGCATGTACTGTTTTCTTAATGAAATACAGGGCAGCCAGTCAGAACAAAGGTAATTTACATGCATCTGTCTTAAAGGCACAGAAACAAAAAAAACCTGTTTAATTCTACAGACTAAAGAGTGGTTGGAAAATGGTTGTATTTTCCTACATGAGCATACTTAAATGTTATGAGTGGACCTCAAGAGAAAAAGACAGATTAAGGGCTCTGTGGTGTCCTCAGAAGATTTTTTCCTAAATCTTCCAAGAAATAAAAGGATTAAATTATTTTTACTATAACCCCTGTGTTTCTAGAACAGTGCGTCCTGTAATAAAAATAAAGTGATAAGGAATAGTCTGAATGCTGGGTGATAAAGCTCCATTTGTTGTGTATTGTGCTGACTCATTAATGTTGGTGGGCATTTGGTATTTAAAATAACATAAAGTCTTAGCCTCACACGACCCAAAGGTGCTTAACGTTCTTGATCAGACTTTTTTTGTGAGCTGAAGGATAATGCTTTACAATATCACTGACTAATCCTGCCCAGCGGTCTGTCTCATCCATTAAGATTTCTCCCCTACTTCACCCACAGTATGGGGCCAAACCTATTCAATGTAATCTTAAATTAACTCATATTCTGCTGGCACCAAAAGCAACAGACCAAGAAAATGTTATTGCATTGCAATTTGCAAATTGCATTTACTATGTTATTTTAGCAAGTGTTCAGCAGTCAGTGAACAATGAACAAATAAAATTCCCTGGAGCTTCTAGCAGGCCCAGACTCACATTTCTCACTCCTGAGAAAGTCTGGTTGTTTGATGGAACCTCTTGGAGTACACACCCAGTTCTCATTGCTTTCATTGTAGATATTAAAATAAGAAGCCTTGGGATATTATAACACATTTAGCATCTAAACGTATGCCAAGACCCCTACACAGCAGAATTAAGATCTAAGACATATGACATTACAGCAGGTTCAGTAGCTAAGAACCCTGGTAAAGCTGTTGGTACTTTCTCTGTAAGGATTGGCTCATGTTTTTTACTCGGTGCTCAGCATATTCTGGGCTGAAGAGCACAGAGGGAGGGCAATAACAAATTAAGCATTACAAAGAGCTCCTAAGGTAGAGGACCCAACTGCAGAAACTAAAGCTACAGGAGAACCCAGACTGAATAAACTATGCTGCACCCCATTATGATCGCGATTGTGACCATCAACACCTTTATCACCATCACATACTGGATCTACATCCTGACACAAGCATTTTTCAAGAAGACTGAAGATGAGGAAAACCCATCATAACCAACATCTTCCATCAAGCCTGCAGTAGAGCTTAGTTTCTTTTTTAGTGTGTGGGTTATTGATAGTTTCTTTCTTCTTTAAATAGAAAAGTCATCTTAGTGTGAGTGCCACTATTTCTAAAGCTTCCGTCTACAACAAAGGTCCTGTGATTCAGGTAATGTGTTTTAATGCCTTTGTCTTTCTGAAAAGTATCAGCTTTCTTTCTGGAAAATGTCTGAGGAAAAAATACTGAGCACGTTTTCTTTTCCTGCTTGGCCCTGGGTTTTATGGCCTATTTTGGCATAAGAGGCAAAAGATTAAATTGCACAGTTTGTGTGATGGAGAGAGACTTTTTTGTTACAGATGGGGTTTATTCTCTCTTCCGATCCTTTTTGTTGCCAGATTATGGAAAATACCGTTCACCTTATCAGTATCGTCCTCTGGACACCAGCCGAGTGGGAATACTTCAAGCCGAAGATCCAATCAGAGCTTAATTCTGATCAAGGATCAAAATCCATCAAAAACAATTTCACAAGAGGTAAAATAAATTGTTTCTCGGATATATATATGTTTTGTAGAGATGTAAATACTCAAGTCTTGTTTCACTAGCTATTTGAAATGTTTTGTACAGTTACACTATAATTTCAGTTATTTTGAATTGATGAGCAATAATAAAGCATTTGGAGGACATTGTCTGTCAAACAAATGTCTACCATCTGCCATTATTGTATATTTCCTTTGTTGCCATAATTGGAAAAAAAAGGTTTGTAGACACTTTGTTTCTTCCAAAATTCCTTTATTATTAGGTAGTTTGCTAACAATTTACTAGAGTAATGGTCTCAACTCAACTTTTGGAAAGGCTTCGCATCAGATGTTACAACATTTCTGTGAGGATCTGATTGCATTCGGTCACAAGAGGTACAATGAGGTCAGTTCTGGATCATAAAGACCACAAACAAGTACTAAATGGAGCCTCATCACACTAAAGAGCACAGTTTTACTGCTCCACAAACCAGGTCTGAGGGCTTTATACTCCTGTAACTGATGCTTGGCACTAGACATCAGGTTCATGTGCTGCTGCATCCCATCCAAAGCATCCAATTCTGTTGGCAGTTTTCTATATGGATTCTATTGGTGCATTTTAAAGCAGCTGAATCCACTTACTTGAGCCAGAATCTGCAGGGAGCTGTGAAGGAGATGAAAAAGCTGCTCCTTAAACTCTTCAAGCAGAATACTAGAAGAAAACAGAATCGATATCCCATGTGCTTCTTCATTTTTGGGACTACTGGATTCAGGTCCAATTTCCTCCAGGATAAATAAAGTTTTCTGATTCTGATTCTGAAACAACCGCTAACAGCTTTTCCCATTAGGGTAGTCTATTGGTGACAGGCTTGATGTCTTTCCTGCCTAAAACCAGTAGCTGCAGCCATGTTAAAGGCTGAATGTTGTCTGTTGTTTCATGCTTTCAGGTGATTTAGGCAAGCAGCTTGTGTTCATTGGTGAACTATAGGTGAACATTACCTGTTACCTGCCTTAGTATTACAGCACCAGTGCAAAACTAAAGAATCTCACTTCAGACACCAAACCAGTCTTGGCTGATATCATTTTAAGTGAAGTGGAAATTGTAATTCAAGTTTCTTTATATAGTACCCCAACAAAGACAAAAGGTCATTAAATGTACTTTACAAGATTAGAATAAACATGAAATGCAATAGAATAAAATAATGGAAGAAATAAAAGAATACAAAGAACAAAAGAAAATTGAAAGTGGAAAATTGCAGATTACAAACATTGTGTTAAATTGTCTTGAAAAAGTTGGCATTTTGTGGTGGGGTGAGGTGTTTTACAGTGTACGGTGTTTATTTAGGTCATTTATTTTAGCCACAATGGGCCGCAGGGGTAGACTGTGTTGTGGTCTCAGGTAGGATAGAGACGGTGAGCAGGAGGATTAGCCCACAGAGCCACTCGTGCAGAGCAAGGTCAGAAAGGACGGATGACTCAGTTAGATGAAGTGATTGAGGTCACCTGAGTGAGGATAAGAAATGCCTCACACATTCATAAAGAAAGCACTGGGTCCAGAGAGCTGGTCAGTTGGTCAGTGGCGCACTGAGATATCAGATTTCGTCTGAACAGAGACCACAGGAAACACTCAGAGATGCATCCTCTCATGGTCAGCATCATTTCAGCCAACACCTCTTTAACGGTCATCCTGTGGAACTTCCTCCTGTCTCAGATATTCTGCAAGAAGATAATGGAACCGCCCAGGTCTGAGGAGGACGTGCCAGTCTAAGTGAGCAACTTCATTTACTCCCTCATAGAATAAATACTGCAATATAACTTATTTCAATTATGGAATGTATTAACCAACAAGTGCATTTTATTCCAGTTTCCTATAGGAGCGTGTATTGAAAATAATTCCAATATAATGTATTTACATTTTGGAACTTATGACAATATATTTATTTTCCATTAAGGAATATATAAATAATTATATATCCTAGTATGTTCTGTTAACATATGTAAATGTACTGAATATAGTTCATGAATATAGTATATATATTGTATATATATTACAATTTAATCAATTTTACTATAATACATGTTAAACTGAATTCCAAAACGTGCTGTCTTAATTTTGAGGACATATTGCAGTATATTCCATTTTCCAAAGGTGATGTATGTTGCAAATATATTCCAATATTTTCTGTTCACATGTTGGAATATGCTGAGAGCAAATTGCAGCATGAAAACCTTTCTGTGGAAAAATATATAAAAAACAGTGTTGTGAAACCATAGTACAACATACTATAATACATTTTTAAAACTGTTTTTCCTATGGTGAAAGTGTAGCAGTGTGTTCAAGATATTAATAAAATGTACTGAGACTTATTTCCAGTAGAATATATTATTTGTTTGGATCACCAAATGCCCTTCATCTGCACATTTAATAGAAGCTATTAGAAATGTGATGAACTAGACTTTTTTTCCATTCAAATCTTTATCAGTACAAGCATGGAGGACATAGTTCAGAATCCTTACACTGAAGGAGCAAGTAAAACTTTTAATTGCATTACTGGAAATACATGAAACCAAATTCTGACAAATTCCAGTTTGACTGAGATTCCATTGCTTTCACATTTATATTAAAAATAGACTCATTTGCTACTTCAGATTTAGCACTAATTTACCATCATCAACATTATCCATTAAAACTCGGAAGACAAGTTTAGGTTCATGTCTAAAAAATAAACAAAATGTCTGCAATCAGTTTATAATATTTCATTTTTTAGTTTTGCAATAGACAATTCATTGCTAAAAAGATGTAATACTTATTAGTGAGGTTTTATCTATTGTTTAAATATCCCTGGATAATTAACTGTCATTTTTTTACTATTAATAACAAAAATTAATGGATTCTTTGTAGCTGTGGCGATTTGGTTGTTTGTATCAATGAAAGTTGAGCCTCGTACTGTGTTGGGTCAGTGTGTGCTTGTACATAATGACAACATCATCTTTAGTTTCCGCGACACCCAAATGACCATCCTGCATCAACCTCACAGTCATCCCACCCACAGCTCCTTCACTATCTATATCTTCAGATTTAATGTTGTCAGTGAATTTAAACCAATTTGGTTGCAGGGAAATTTATAAAATTATGCTTATGCAACCTGTATTTAACCTGTATTTAACTAAATATCTATTAAAATCACATTTACTAACCCTAAGTTTAAAATGTAGGACTAACCCTGGTTCTAGTCCAAACCCTAAACTGGTTCACCACCCAAATAAAGTGGAACTGTGGCTCGAAAAATAAACTGAAATGTTAACCATTCTAAAATGACCAAGAATAACTATAATAAAATAGATTAATATGGGCAATGCCTTAAAACAATGTTGGTTAAATCTTGAGGTAGACAATTTGGGAAAGATTCTTGTCTAAAATATATTTTTTCATATAAGTATTACATTAGTGTAAGTGCTCCAATAATTCTAGTAACTCCAGTTCATTATTAAAAAAACAGCACTTCTTTTGTCACAGACCCATCACTTTATTTTGTACCTAAATCCATGATTGAATGTTCCCACCCTGTTCCCCATCCTCACACAACTCAGTGGATCCATGTGGCAAACTCATGAAGTGTCTGCTTCAGCCACTAAGGGAGATGAGCTCTATTTTACTGACTGTGTCCCACCAGCCAAACACTCCATTCAACTCAGTTTTATTTATATAGTGTTTTTTTACAGCCAATATTGACACAAAGCAGTTTTACAGAGTCCAGGTCCAAGGCCCTAGTGAGCAAGCCAAGAGCGACAGAGGTGAGGAAAAACTCCCTAAAGCTGGAGGAAGAAACCACGGGAGGAACAAAGACACAAAAGGGGAACCCATCATCCTCTGGCAGGCCCAGAGAGAAAGAGAGATTGTATTGGGGAAACTAGCAATAAAAGGCCTTTGTGTTCAAACCGTTGGAGAGATTGGCCATCTATGGCTGACTCAGACACCATCACCGTGCTCGAATGCATCATCTACATCGGCAAAGGGCCAGTGGGGGTGAGGGGTGTGACGTGATTGTATGGCATCACCAGCCACCTCAAGATCTGTTCCATGATCTGGCAGCTAAATCTGCTTACCTGCCAACAGCCTAATCGCCACCGTCACTGTCCAGCAGTGTCCATGCCTGTGTTACTCTGATCTGCATTTACCTTTTTCACCATTGTCAAATTCAATTGGCAGTCTGTCTCTTGCATAGACTGCCAATCAAACGTTTGGGTTCCGCTTACTTTTGTAAAGTAGATGGTCTCACTGTCACTTTTCATGTTGGGGAAGATAGCTGAAAAGGTCTACAAAGCACAAAGCAGAAATGTGTTCTAGTTATTTGGATGTATTTAACTTCATCACTCAGCTTCATATTCACCAAAGTGTCTTGGTGTGAAGAACAAGTTTTGCCTAAATACTGAATTGACAGTTTTCTTTTCCCGAGCTACGGATTTGATTTAGCATTCGTCAGCCCTTGACCTCTTTTCACGGCGGCCATGACATGCACTGTATAAGATATCTCGCAGTTCAGTTCTGAATTTTAAGGTTTTGCATTCAGTTTAAACATTGTGCAATTCATTTTTAATTCTAATTTGGATTAAAATATTTGATGGTTCCATTCTACTGGTGGAATGGCCACTAGGGGGCCTGCAGAACATTTTGGATCAAAAGAGTTTCAGTGTGTGCTTTTAACTATAGTTTGGAAAAGAAAACAGTAAAATACTGAAATTGGTACTGTTACTGAATTTACAAGGGTGATATTGGTTTTCTCTAAATAAAATCTGCTCAGGCTTTAATGCATTAAGCTGTTACAAACTGACAAAGAAAACATGCCCACTTTAATTGAAAAGTGCTTTCACTAAGATACTACCTTTATAGAAAGATGTTTTTGTACTAGGGTGATAATAATTAGTATAATTCTCAAATATTTTTTTACATGTCTGTGCTGTCAGTCCTGAGCTACACTCTTCTATGGGACTGACACACATACACTCATTGGCATCATGGCATATAGTGACGACTCTGGTAGGATTACAGAACAGCTGACCATTGACACGCAGTTTTGACCTTCATGAAAGGCAGTCGCAGCAGTTATTACCCAGAGAACATCAGTGTCAGCGGGATGTCCAGCGTCTGAAGGACTTAGAGCAGGATTAGCCCAGTCGCCACGGGGTGCTCTAGTCTAAATACCTACCCACCGCATGCTCATATCAGTCTGAGCCGATTCTCTGAATCATAAACCTCTGCTGATCTGCTGCGTACAAAGAACTCTCTCTTAATGAGAAATACATTTCAAACACTTTCACTTACACCGAAATCTCCTTTGTCCTACAAAAAAACTCCAAATGGTTTCTAAAACTTTCTCATAAAGAGTTTTTGCAGTCATTTTCTATTGGTTCATTCGTCATGAAAGTTCCACGCTGTGCAAAAGGCAGCTGTTCAAATGATGTAGAAAAATAATAATGGACAAATGCATGGTTATTTTTGATCAGCAACAATGTTTTTACCAAAAGGTAATGATGAACGTCTCCTTTTCCTAACAGACTGGCTTCTTGGCCCCAATCCAGAGGGGGATGTGGTGGAGGAGGAGCTGGAGGGGAGGGAGAGAGAGAGAGAGAGAGAGAGAGAGAGAGAGAGAGAGAGAGAGAGAGAGAGAGAGAGAGAGAGA
>JBBIGB010000017.1:14266192-14280452 GCA_037577075.1 Alestopetersius hilgendorfi | reverse complement strand
ACATATACCACTTCATAGTTACCCAAAAAACATGAAAACCATGGTTATTTAATCATAGTAAACCATGGTTAATTTTCGTAAGGGTCCGGAGGGGCCAGCTGATCAGGATAAACCTGCGGTAAAAGTTGACAATCCCCAGAAAACACTGCAGTTCCTTAACTGAACATGGTTTTGGCCACTCAGAACCCAAAGCCACCTTGTCCTCATTCATACTGATTCCTGCTGGCTCTATATTATAGTCAAGAAATGAGATCCAAATGCTCACCCAGTGAGTCTCTGGGTAAAGGTGGAAATCTTCTGGGAACCTGGTAGCTCTGGGTATCCCATGAAATAAAGCACAAAACTGAGTAGAAATCCTGCAACCAACTGGATCTCTGGTGTACTGCTCCAGCAGTGAGGCCTGGGCGTGGTCGGCCCAGTAAGCTCAGATGGCCCTGCATGTCCTGGGGGTAGCAAAGTTTGTGAGGGACAATGATGCCAGTTGTGCCACCACCTGAGTCAGTTGATCAGTCCTAATCTCCTGCTCGCGTAACTAATTCTGAACTCCAGGGGTGTCTTCGAGAGGGTAAGGTACTCCTGCTGCCTCTGAGCAGACCTGTTTATCTGTCATGTTGTAGCACATGGAAAGATTTGCAAGGGTAGCTTGTTTATTCAGACAAAAGCAGGGAACACTCAGACAAATAAACATATATAACTGCTCTGGCTTATATGCACAGTTAAAAAAAAACACCACAGGAGCCTCGCTATGTAGTATGAGGGTAAATTCAGTGGCTTCAGGGCAGTAAAAAGTACAGTGAACGGGTCAGCATGCTCAGGTCAGGAACAACAGTATTCTTAGTACTTGAAAACAAAGCAAGGTGTACTTTGTTTGGCCACTTCACGGTTAGAAACAGAGACGAAGACTGAGATGAACAGTGAATAGACAGTGAACTCCTGGTTGAGCTGGACTTTAGTAGGGATGTGAGACAAAGTACAGGTGAGAGGGATCAGTGACGAGGGCGAAACCAAAACGAAAGCAACAGCAGGAGGGGGACGCACAAGCTCAGTACTCTGGAGACCAGGAAGGCAGGGGGCGTGGCACACGAGAGCTGGCTGTGACTGGGATAGACTCCAGCACCCCCAAGACCCTGGTTAAGGATGAGCAGCTTGGGGAAAAAATGAATTCATGACTAAAATATTGTAAAACATAAAATGTAGCCCTTGCAAAATTGACTGGACATGACATATATTGTTTGTGCACTACTGTGTGGGAGATGTGACCCCTAAGAACATAAACACAAAATAATACACATAGGCATATATTTACATACACAGTATAGACTAAAGTATTCACATTCAGTTGTGTGTGTGTGTGTGGGGGGGGGGGGCGGGGTATTGAGTTTAAAAGCATGCTAAAAGCATAAAATTGTGCCAAAAAGAAATGAACACTAGCATATTTAGGTTTTTAGTGGTGTCTGCTATAGTACAGGCCAATACTAAATTATTTCACTGCTGTCACACTGTTAAACACCTGGGCTGTATTCTGCAGACCTGATAGGGAGGGAGAGAAGGAGCAAAGAGGGAGGGTAAGAAGGAAAGTGACAGGAAGGACATGTTGGATACAGACTGGATTGTCATGTGAGCAGGTAGCCATATGGAAATCTACTGCATGTGTTGGGTTGCACTTAGAGGTGCGTTTATTGTCACTGTAGATTCATGGATCTTTACCCACATGCATTTACTTTCATATTACACATTTATCATAAGTCGTTTGTAAACTATTTATATGCAGCTTCAGGCTCAGGTCTTTGGGGATATATTGGTCTACAGAGACACCACACTTAGGAACATCGTGTACTGTTTTGGAAAAGACCTTGAATATCTTCCGGTATACTTCTAGTTTTTTTAAAGGCTGTGGTCTTTAGTCATCCTGGTGATGTTGCTCTGAAGTGATGGTGATGATGTAGCGGCACCTTTTATATTACTGAAGCTAATTCTTCTGTAAAAAGTGAAAACAGTCATACCAGTAAGACTTATAAGGAACTTAAATAATAATATTTAAGATATCTTATTTGCTTAATTTCTTTTCTTTGATAGGATCTGGTAGGATTCTGTAGGATTGTTGTAGCCCTGCAATTGAAACCCATGACCTTCTAATTGCAGGGGCAACTCCCTAACTACTAGCCCACCAGCTGCCCCTATGTGACTAAAAAACCTAGAGGCTACAATTGCAGCTTCTTTATGAAAATGTATTGAGTAGCTGGACTTCATCTGATTATTCATCGCTTGTTGGTTCCTATTGGTTATATTTTGAACCGCAGAAACAAAAATATTATGCTACTTTCATAGTAGTATAAATATTTGATTATATTAACTGGATGTAAACCTAAGGTCATTAGTTGATAAATCAGACTGTTGAAGGGTTGCTGTGTTTTGGCAGAGCTGTCTGTAGATATACTAACTGATAATGTGAGATACAAATGATAATCATTGTGTTTTACAGGTAAATCCAGATGCCAGCAGGCTGAGCCATGCTTGGTCGCGGTCTTCGCTGTCCCCCAGCGGCCCCCCGGTCCCTCAGATAGCCATGAACAGCTGCAAGTACAATGGAGGCGTGGTGAGACCGCTGAGCAGCCTGGGGGCGTCCCGGAGGAACTTGGCCGATCTGGACTCAGAGACACAGCCTCTGCAGACCCTCCACACCTCCGGCCTCGAGGTCGTGGTGTCCAAGGGCAACGGAGACGACCCCGGCAAGGCATCCCGCGAGAGCCTGGTGCGAGAGGGGGGCTGCAACGCCCCACACAAGAGGAATAAGGACATCGGCTACAAGCTTGGCCACAGGAGGGCGCTGTTCGAAAAACGCAAGCGCCTGAGCGACTATGCCCTGATCTTTGGAATGTTTGGAATTGTCGTCATGGTAACGGAGACCGAACTCTCCTGGGGGGTTTACACAAAGGTAAGCAACCGATGTTTCTCACACACCTGGGGGTACGTCACAAAGGATTTCTGTGTAAAGCTGGAGTACTGAGAATTTCTCTTACACTCTTACTCTTACTTCACAATATTAGAAAAACATACGATATATGATAATGTTGTTGAGTGTTGCGATGGCGATATCAAATGTGATAAGTGAGTAAAAACTTAGCCTTTATAGTGTTAATGTTTTTTTCTTTGGATTTGCTAGTAATATAGACTCCAGATGCTGACTAGTCCATGCAGAAAAAATTATTTTTTTTTATTAAGAATTTACTTAAACAGAGAATTTAATGCCTCCCAAAAACTGAAATTATTTTTGAAATAATTTTAAATCTTAAATAAATGTAAACATAATTTAAATTGTAGTAAGTTCTTAGCCAGGAAAAAATAGCAAAAGGAACAATCTATAACAGCAGCCCAGAAGATGAAGAAACTGCCCAGTGATTTTTTTGCCCTCTTCTCTGTGGCTCTAGGTGAAGAGTTTTGGAAAAACACCATTCATTGCAGTTGAGTCAGTCTTTCGCGATATGTATATTGCGCACGTTGATATCGCGATGACGGTAAATTTGCGATATATTGTACATATATATGGAGAAATGTAGCATTGGTAGCTGCTCTGGACTCTGAGAGTAACTTGTTTTTCTGTAACAAACTACATGAAACGTGAATGCCCTGGAAGGGGCAAATAGCTTGGGTTTAATATTGGATTTGGTTACATTAATGTTTAGGATTTGTTTAAAGTGTTTTCGAACCAAATGCAAACTTTTCTTCATAACAGTACTTTAGAAATACAGGTGTGCAATACAGTACTTTTGAATTAATGATTTAATTTTGCATATAACAATGGAATTCATTGGGATTATTCGCAGAAAGCTATTCGATTAATCATGATTTTTAAATTTTAATCATTGCCCAGCATTAACATATATTTATATATATACACATTCACCCTACAGGTATATTGCTGTCAGTCATACTGCAATAATTACAAGGTCTACACAAGAATGGAAACATATACCTGTGGTTTGTACCTGTGGCTTCGAGATTTCACCTGTCGCAGCCCGACTGGTCCTGCTAAATTTAACACCTGAACCTATTCTCATGCACTGACAGAGATGAGTAATTATAGACGTGATCTTACATAACTTTGTTTTGTGACTAAGAGCTTGAGTTGAGTGACTTGAAAATGCCATGCTGTAATAAACTGGTATTTTGTGTAATTTCATTCGGGGTCACATTCCTTAAACTCAAGCGCTATTCTGAGAGAGAGCATGCGAGAGAACGAGAGCATGCCAGAAAGAGAAACGTGCAAGAGTGCTCAAAGTCTGTCACCTAAAAAATCACTCATGGAAAAACAAACCTGACAAGAGTTTTTTTGGGGCCCGTATGGTCTATTGAATAAAGCACAATGCAGGGCTGCCAGCCAGAACAGAAGTTCATTTACACATATGAGTAAACAATGTCACTGAGAGTGTTTTAATGTGAGATGGTTCATTCCAGAGAAGCTTACAAGTTCAGATGGTGAATGGAAATATACAAACATATCTGATATGTTTGAGGGTATATATTCTCTTAGATCTGCAGGAGCTGGTCAGCTGGTGGTGAGAAGATCTGAAATTAAACCTGGTTAAATGGCGTTTAGTCGCTTTGCACTTTGCTTACTGCTGGAACAAACTGCCAAGCTACCAATGGTAGCTTTAAAAAGCTACACTGTTTGCCTTCGCCTTCTTTTAAGTATCAGCACTTCTATTGCACTTTCAATTTTCATTTGTTGATTTTTCTTTGACTTCTTTCATTATTTAATTAATTTTATTCTATTTTGTTTTATTGTGTATTCTATTGTTTTAAAGAACATGGAACGACCTTCTGTGTATGATAATGTGCTATATAAATAAACCTGAAATGCATTATTATATTACAATATATTACATTCTCTATCTGAAATGACCAGTGAAGCACCATGTGTCTTGTGAGGTTTCATACGTGAGGATGATTATAAAATATAAAAACGTGACCATTGTGTCATATGTGAACACACCACAGCATGAAATTCTTCTTCTGCATTAAACCCATTCACCGAGTGAAGCAGCAGGCAGTCAGGAACACAGCGCCCTTTGCTCAAGGGGTGCTTAGCAGTCCTGGGAATGGAGCTCACGACTTCTTGATCTCAGGGCGAACGCCCTAACGACCAGGCTATCAGCTTCCCACAAATAATAGTATGATTGAAGAACAAGCATTATTTTATCTTACATGAATGGTTAAAATTTTTGAGGGCTAAACTACCATAAAACAAAGTATTCATAAATATTCCACGAAACACCGTTCTGTGAGGGATCTTTTAGAGCATTGCTACTGGCTTGTGAGACAGCTTCTAAAAAATATTTTGAAATGATCCTCAATCCAGACCTGCAAAAGCAATAGTTACATTTTTCTGTACCTAAGTTAAGCAATATAAAAGTAGATTAGGTTGATGCTAATGCTGTCAAAACTAAAAACATCACTGAATCCCACACATGATACAGTATCAAAAATTACTACTTGGTTTAAGTGTATACTAAAGTATTTATTAAATACTATATTTTCATTTCTCATTGTCAGTTTATCAATTAGATATATTATTGTAACTACAAAAATGTAGAGGGAGATAACAGGGAAAAGAAAATTGTAGGATATAGGCTCTGACTAACAGAAAATGATTAATGTTTAACCCTAACAGAAAATGATTAATGATGTTTACATGTTTCAAGGTAAACTTGCTTGATATGTATTGAACTCTAAAATGGTAGCATGCCCCCAATTATTCATACATTTTTCCACTTTATGTTAAACATAAATAATCCTATAAACAATCATGGACTAAATGTATCTGAAAAGTGAATTAGATTAATATAGATTACATTTAAGTGACTTATCCAATTTAGTAATATGGGCCAGTAAATGTATGTGTCTGCTGTGATGAAGTCATCTGTTTATATTTTACATGTTAGTGTGAGTTCATTACTCACATCCATCACTGGTATCAGATCCTGTGTGAGTAATCATCCTGCTCGAGGGGGGGGGGGCGTGATCCTGTTGCGCATCCGTCATTGGAGAACGCAACAGCACCATGGGTGATTCATTAAATCAGCGCAGTATCGCAGGGCTCTCCCTCTCTTAAGCACTCCTTACACTGATGCCCTGGAGTGCCACTGTTTTATGCAGAATGCAGAACAATATAGCCTTGGACGATTTGGCAACATTGTTAGCACCAAGGCTGGACTAGGACAAAACATCTTACTGGTCATTTGAGCCCGGCACATCCGGGGGGTGGGGGATGTTGGTGCTGATAGGATCCACTCGCTGTCGTTTTTCAAGAGTGGGGGTGGGGGAGTGGGGGGGTGTTGCTGACGGGATTCCATGCTGGCCCGATGGCCAGTCCATCACTGGTCAGCTCATTAACATCAGTCCGAAACAGTGGTATGATTTTTGCATTGTGAAATTAAGCCGCAGCTTTGCTGCTTTTACACTATAAAAGGGTTTCAAAAACAGTTATTTGGAGAAATGTAAGAAATGTACCACACTTTACATCTTAACTGACCAAATCAGTGGGCGGTGAACTGATGTAGTACTGTTTTCAGGGACTCGTAAGTGCTGCATCCATCTAATAATTAGGCAGTTAGTGGCCTAGTGGTTAGGGAGTTGCCCCTGCGATCAGAAGGTCATGGGTTCCAATCACATGACTACCAGTGGCACCTCTGAGCCACGCTTGAACAAGGTACCATCCCCACACACTGCTCCCCTGGCTTTATGTTCGTGCCTGCCATTGCTTCACTTGGTCAATGAGTTAAATGTAGAGAGAGAATTTCATGCTGTTCTCACTGTGTGCTGTGATATTTTCATGTTAGGGTTGCACCAATTAGAATTTTTTTGTCGCACGATTATAGTCTGAGAAATAATCATGGTTTCACGATTATCAAGGTTATTTTATGTGAACTGTATTAACATATATAAATTGCTCATTCTATAAAGGTTTTGAACTTCAGACGCTATTTATTGCTGCTTTTCAGAGATATTGCTTAGAAAAAATAAGTTTTGTAAAATAAAATAATCTCTTTAACCATCTGTAAGGCTGTAAAAATCTATAAGCAGCATAGACAGAGGTTACTGCTGCCTTTTGAATACACCACAGTCAAAAATAATCTCTGGGCAAGCTGTATTTTAACACACTCGCAAAACAGATCATTTGTAATTAATTTCAAGTGAACTTGCTCTGTAAACACATCCAGCTCTTTTGATGAAATACACATCTTTTTATATTGTCAGTTTGTATGTCTTTTTTTAGCAAGAGAAATGAACTCAGCCCTACCTGATGACTTGAACATAAATTGCACTGTTTAACTTAAAAATGCAGTTAAAATGGCTGCATAGTTAGAAAAAGAAAAGAAAAGAAATCTGTACACAAATCTGTACACATAGGCAGCACAGAGGTCATTTGTTGCTGCTAAAACACTTAAATGCAGTGACAATAAAAGCAAAACAGGAAAAAACATGTAAAACCTGTCTGCATACGAGCTCTAACAGTTCACAACATTGGTCCAAGTTGAAGTGCAAAAAGGTGAGCATGTTCAGCCTTGAACGATGAGGTGAGAGAATATTGCCACTATTGTCTCAGAGGGGATGCTAATAGCTGAAGGCTAGTCGCTTTAGCATCTTTAGGGTATCCAAAATATTCCCACACAGAAGACTTCAAGTGCTTTCTAGGTGGATATAGAGTAGTCCTGGTGGTGGTTGTCTCTTGTTCTGCCATGCTCAGCATGTGTATTGTTTTTGTCTGTGCGGATCGTACTGTTTTTGTTTGCGCGAGTTGCGCTGGTTTGTTTTGTCCGTGCAGGTTGCGCTATGTCTTTAGTTCCGGCGGATTGTTTTTGGCTGTGTTGGGGAAGTCTTAACGGTGGATTAACTGCAATGTTTCACACCACGGTTAATAGTCACACCGGTTAATGCCTGCAACCCTAGTTCACATATGAAAAATTAAGACGCTTTCATGAACTGGCCCTATTATTGAGAAATTGCGAGTCCCATTCCTTGAAACGCCACAGCCATTCATTGTGTCTGTATTGGGTAGGAAGGCCTCTCTCATGTTAGATTGAAACACTTTTGACACTTTGACATATTGAACAAGTTTTAACATTTTAACTGGGCATTGCAACCCATTTTGATGACTTTTTGTTTGGTGGAGGAGGAATAATGGTCTGGGATTGTTTTTCAGGTTTAGAGATAGACCCCTGAGTTGCACTGTTTAGCACTGTTAATGCTTAAAACAAAGACCTTTTAGATCATTATATTCTTCCAGCCTTGTACCACAGGAAGGCCATTTCCTGTTCTAGCATGACTGTCCTCTTGTGAATAATAGCGAGTTCATCAAAACAAGGTTTAATGAGTTTGATGCGGTGGTCCTCTAGGAGTCGGCACAGAGCAATGACCTCAACCCAGTAAAACACCTTTGGGATGAACTGTGACACTGATTGCAAGCCAGGCCTTCTTTCAACATCTGTGCCTGACAAATATTCTTTTGACTGACTATCCACAAATTAAATTAGATATACAGCTCTGGAAAAAAATTAGAGACCACTGCAGTTTATTTCTAAATCATGAGTATGACAACCATTACGTGCCAGTGTCTGTTAAATTCCTACACAAGCACCTCATTCCGCTTTATGAGGTACTGATTAGTGATCAGCTGAACTAAATTTTATTTAATGAGGAAAAGTATAAAAAAAATACTGTCAAAAAATAAATAAGTAATCAGCACTATAATCTTCTTGCAATGTGACCAGTTGGATGGCAAAACACTAGAAGTACGTCACATGTAATTATTGCCATTTCTTTGAACAAGACTTTTATTTTCTTTGAAATATTCAATTATTCAAGTTCTGTAAATACTCCATCATTTCTCTTATTTTGATGCAGTGAAAACTTAAGGCAATGCTGTTTCACCTATAACAGATAAAACCTGAGAAACTGACAATTTTTGCAAAGTTGTAGATATAGACATATAACATATAATATAATTCCAATTAGGTAGCATGGCATTTTAAATTAGAAACTTATCCACCCTGGTAGAGTTATGAAAGAACACAATTGTAGGTGGAGCTTGGCTAGGGCAGCATTTTTATGCTGGAAATCTGATCACAGACAAGCTTTAACTGGGCATCTTGAATACATACAGTATGGCCCAATTGGTCTCAATATTAAAGGAGATAACATTGCCCCATTCTGTTGTATACTAATGCCACCTTTGCTGCATCACTACTCTACCTTGCTGAATCAGAGCCGGCTAGGAGAACTTGCTCTTAATTATAGTCTCACTCAATTATTTAAGGGACGTTAACAAGCTCATCTGTGTTAAGAGCCAGATAGGCAAAGTGTCCTCTTCTAATGTAGCCCTCGTAAGTCACTGGATACGACCACTGCTGACCACACAGAGTGTTACATGGCTAAAATTAGGAAAGCTTCTTAATAGGGTACAGTGCTTTAAGTAAAACAAAAAGATCCATTTATCACTTCCCTTGATGGAAAAAATTGCCTTTTTTTCATGTCCCCCAAATTTGCCTTTAGTTAGCAATGCTAACTCTGCACTGCAACCTCAACCCTTAGACATCTCGAGAAATTGTTGCTTTTTTATTCTGCTTAAATTGATTACATTATTTAATTAAGTAATCAGACTTAATTACATGATTACATAGATCTGTGCCCTTATCATGATAATACAGTACAGATTACGGTGTCATTGTACTGTATTAGAAAAAATCTTAGTTGTATAAGACAATGCATGCATAAGTACGAGTATCCCACCCACTAAACCCCCCAAACCCCGCACCCCCCACCGCCCAAAACACACACACACACATGCTGAGCTGGAGCCCCCTTATTGCCTCCCAGGGTTGTTAAACCACAGGCCTGAATAAGGAAACATGGAAAACAGGAGGAATGTGGAGGTAGCTGTAGTTAAAGCAACAGGGTTAACATATTGAAAATAGACCAGTATAGCTTAGGGACAGTTTGGAACTGGGAGAGTGCATGGGTCCTGTATTGCCAGACACACCCTGTCAGAGCAGTTTGGTGCCCAAGCACACATTCAACAGTCTTAGACCGGTTGCAGAGTGGCGCAGTGCATTCTATGCATATTCTGCCCAGGTAAGCTGTCATACTGCTGGGTATGGTAATACGCCTGGAGTGACCTGCTGAGTTCCTGTATGTTGCATTCAGCCTTATCATTGGACTGAGATTGATAGCCCAAATAGCCAAATTGATGTAGAAAGCTTTCCAAACACGGGTCACGAGCTGAGGGCCTTGTGGTGCTGTTATCCAGTGCCCTTCGTCTCCATAGTACAGACAGAGCCTCTTTGCTTGTCAGTGGGTTCTTTCATTGTTAGCTGGGAATATTCTAGCTAGATGGTGGTGGATGCTCACCCAGGTTTAGGCCGTCGTTATAGCAGGCCAACTCAATCTAGATATCCCATCCTATATGTCTAGTAGTAAAGGTTGATCTTTTTCCAGGCATCGGAAAGCGTAGGGAACTAGTCAAGGCTTAGTGAAATCACAGCACAACGTTCCAACAGGCCATGGGCTCAGTAACACACCATTCTGGAAGCAAGGCGTGAGGGTGGCAATGAAGGTGATGTCAAGTGCATGCGAGGTTGATGCTGGGCTACGGGAAAACAGCAATGACCAGCTGCCACAACTTGTGTCAGCTGGTTGAACTGGGTCAGTTGCTTTCGGAGTTGAATAACAAACAGGGAGGCTTTTTTCCAGGAGCAGGGGAACTCCTGCTGCATCAGGGTAGGTTCATTCTTCTGCCCTATTTGAGAATGGCTCATGGCGACAGCTTAATGCTATCTGGCATGTTAGCTTTCACACATCCTAGCTAGGAGATGGAATTAGTCAAGTAGAAAACATGTTTCTTAAAAGAAAACAGTAGCTTAAAAGGCAGAATAAATTTTTTCGCTTTGCCATTAAATAAAAAACATTAAATTGTTTTTTCCCATGTGGTCTAACCGTGAATTCAAGGATAAATCGTGTGGGCGTTCTCTTCCCTGTGCTGATGGTTCTACTTTTTTGGGTATGGTGTTACAGTTCGTGTCAGTGTCCGCTCATCCAGGGTTTTAGTCTTTGTCGTGAGAGAGAGTTTGCTCTTGGGCAGGCATGCTGTGTTCCAGAATACCAGCAAAGCCAGACAGCTTCAATGACTCTCATTTGTACTGATGCTATTAGAGAGAAATGTCATCTGAAGGGAAGAAGGCAGAGCAGGTTACATTTCAGAACCTGCTCCCTCTTTGTAGAACCATTACATCTTAACGGATGTTAAGCATTATTCTGAAACTTTTTTATTTGCCCCAGGTATACTCATAACAGTGGGTTTATGGATCAAACCAGTTATATATATAGGGGTGTCAAATAAACACATTCAATTCGATCAATTAATCACAGAAAAAAGAATGTGTTAAAAAAAATGATTAAATGCATTCCGTAGTCATCAACCTGATCTAGTTCTGGCCACAGTTGCTCTGTTATATGAAGGAGACAAGCACGCCCTGCTTCGCCCAGTGAATGGAAAGTTTATGTTTAAAAAAGGAACGTTTGATTGGGGTATCGTTGTCTGCCGTTCATGGAATAAGGGATTTTTGTATCATCCAAGTGCTAAAGTCTAAAATACCACCTCAACGTAAAACATTTAGGAGCAAACCTGGGAGTACTCATTTTAAATTTGTCCACAGATATGAATTTCATAATCACTGCCATACGAGTGCACCACAAACGAGCAGAAATCGATACTTCAACAGCGCATCGCAAACAGCACAAACACTGATGTGTTGCTAGAGACAGCAATCTAGCATATAGTGGCGGTGACAGAAACGATGCAGAACTCACTCTCATAACTACTATGGAAGAATACACAGCACACAGAATACGTAGTAATGCGGCGTATGAGTGAGGGAGTTGCCGTCCCCCAGTAAGCTTAGCTCTGCCGTTTTGGACTTTTTTTGGAACAGAAACACTATATTTATGTCCTTTTCCTTTTTCTGTGTGTCTTTATGTTCTAGATTATGATTTTACATCTGTGTCAGGATCAGTAAGTGGTTAGGGTGTATTTTGACCAAAACTTGGCTTGCATCACTGTCGAATGAAAGGATCTGTGTTGTAACTCGAGGACCCCTTGTATTCCGACCTCACTGGATTTATCATTTTCCCAAGTCACGGCATATGCTGGGTTGCACTAACAAATCCAATTACTTTTAATATATGTAAGGAACAGTCCTCTAAAGATGCTAATGCTTAGTCTAGGAGTAGTTTAGCAAACATTGGTTTGTCTTTAAAGTCTTATATCCTCCCTAATATTTTTGTATCCTCATCCTCAGTTTAAGAATAATCTTAATAATAAGAATAATCTTTTTTAGCCAAACATCACAGTACAGGCTCGGTTCTAGCTAACTGATGCTAAAACTGCACTCATTTCTAGGATATCTGAATTGAGTGACTGGTTTTATGTCTTCTATCCATAAATGGGTGTTTTTTGTCAGTTACTAGATGGAATGAAATAGAAATTTGACATAATAGAAATACTATCATCTGTTTTAATTTCTTCCGTATGTCGCCCAAGCGTG
Organism: Alestopetersius hilgendorfi; assembly: GCA_037577075.1. Classification (NCBI taxonomy): domain Eukaryota; kingdom Metazoa; phylum Chordata; class Actinopteri; order Characiformes; family Alestidae; genus Alestopetersius; species Alestopetersius hilgendorfi. The sequence continues at coordinate 14,267,853 of JBBIGB010000017.1, read as the reverse complement.
CTGCTTCTGTGTGTAACTTTTGACTTGAGTGTTTTACAATATCGATGCATTACGTAACAGTAACAGTGGAGCATAAAAGTAAAGTTGCCATTTGTGCAACAGTGTTACGTTGTGTAAAAGTAATGAATTTTTTTTGTAATAATGCAGTAGTGTTTTATGTAACTGCAGTGTTACAGTAACGATACAATATAGCTATAATGTTTAACAGTTAACCTCTGTTGTGGCATGTTATGATGTTCGGAACAAAGCATGAAGCTAGTCTGCTCTTTTCTTATAAAGCAATGAAAATGTAAATAATGTCTCTTTTCTGTGTCTCTTACAGGAATCCTCATATTCATTTGCACTGAAATGCCTTATCAGCCTTTCCACTCTAATTCTCCTCGGTCTGATTATTATGTATCATGCACGAGAAATTCAGGTAAGTGGCCGAGTCAGCTCTGGAGGCAATTAGAGAGACAGAGAGTGAGAGAGAGAGTAAAGCTTGAGAAGTTTAATAGATTACACTACTGGCCCGTATGCCAAATCCTAATGACTTGAAAGTAGCACCAAAAATAAATGTAGTGGCTGCTGTAACTTCTGATGCCTGCTATGCAGTGTCAGTGCCATTTCACGAAGACCATTAAGCTCCTTATAATGAGCAGAGTTGTATATATAATGCTTGTGTACCTAGAGTTAAAGGATGTTGTTAATAGCTAATAGAAGGCATAATATGATAAAGGTCTTCCGGTCACTGGCATGTGAACGTTATTTAGTGGCTGAGAATGCTATTTGTAAGTATGCTCACTGAACAGATGGTACACTGAAGCACTGAAGGCTCCGGTCTGTAATTGTGTTGTAGACATTCCCAGACATGTTACACATGGAGTCTAAGGGCACAAAAAAAAACTGTTGTGGTTCTGCTAACTGATTTTATGAGAAAACTACAAAAAAGTAAAGCATTAAGCTCTGAACTTTACACTTTAGCATACGCAGGAACATTAGTTTAGGAATGTAAACGATATAGTTATAGTTATAGTGATATAGTCATTGTGTGTGTGTGTGTGTGTGTGTGTGTCTGTGTGTGTGTGTCTGTGTGTCTGTGTGTGTGTCTGTGTGTGTGTATATACAGTACTGTGCAAAAGTCTTAGGCACGTGAGAACATTATGCTTAAAAGCTGTTTACTGTGTTAAAACACTTTACAACAAATACAAACAACATGAATATTGTAAATGGTGGTTTTATGTATGGCAAAGTGTTCGATTAACCCTTTCCAGACCACCTTTCCAGAAGCCCAGTATTACTTGTAGCTCCATCAAATACCTGGTTTGGCTCTTTTTACTTCAGTAGTTTAAATTAGGTGTTGATTATTTTTATTAAATTAGGTGTTGATTATGGCACTGAGCAGAAACCTGGATTCAAACCTGTGTTCTCCTAACCAGCTCACAAAATATTGACTACTTTGTAGAAAAAAGAAATCTTGATTCTATTTACCGCTTTCCTATTTGTTTGCATTTATTCTAATATCCAGCTGTGTTTTGCTGGCAGAAAGAAGCCCACTGCTGATATAAATGACTTCAAACTATTTGCACAGGTGCCTAAGACATTTGCACAGTACTGTATGGATGGATGGATGGATGGATGGATGGATGGATGGATGGATGGATGGACGGATGGATGGATGG
>JBBIGB010000017.1:14253546-14266092 GCA_037577075.1 Alestopetersius hilgendorfi | reverse complement strand
ACACACACTCAAACACACACACACACACACACACACACACAATCACACACACACACACACACACACACACACACACACACGCACACACACACACACACACACAAACACACACACACACTTTTGCTATAAAACATTCATCAAACAATGTTTCGGTTTGGTTGTCAAGGTGACGGCCGGCTGAAGGGGAGGTGTCCTGTGGCCCCTGGCTGTGTGTAATGAAGACGCTAATGAGAATTTACACAGCCGCTGCTGTTTCGTCTTTTGTCTCTCTCTCTCTCTCTCTCTCTCTCTGCCCCTCACTACTCACTCACTCCATATGCAACCTCTAAATGACACACTTCAATCACACACTGCGGTGTACGTGTGTGTCTGTGTGTATGTGACAAATGGGTTAAATGTTGTAAGGAAGTTCAAAGCGTGACACTTGCAGCCGACAGAATCGACGCAGTTACCGTGCCGACAGCCCATCGAGGAACATGGCGTAACCGTGGTTGCGAGTTTTCACCGTTTGTGTTCTTGTTTTGATCTTCGGTTAAAATAACATTTGATTTATTATTAGAATAAATAATAAATAATATTATTAGAATAGAATAAATAATTAGAATTATTATAACATTTTATTCATTATTAGAATAGATAAATTTATCTATCTATCTGTCTGTCTATCTGTCAATCTATCTATCTATCTATCTATCTATCTATCTATCTATCTATCTATCTATCTATCTATCTGTCTGTCTGTCTGTCTGTCTATCTATCTATCTATCTATCTATCTATCTATCTATCTATCATTCTACCTGTCTGTCTGTCTATCTATCTTATCTACCTGTCTATCCATCCGTGGCTCCTGCTGCCCCTGCATTTCTTATTTGATCAGATTGCGCAGTGTGAAGATGGAGCAGAGGAAGTTGAATGACCAGGCAAACACACTCGTCGATTTAGCCAAGGTATGTATGTGATACCCCAAAATGATGGCGTACATTTTTATTAATTTCAAAAACCTTATGGCCACTTGTCTAATATGCTGTTGATATAGTAATGTGGCCCCTTATAGTCATGTGGGAACACACCACAGCGCACAATGTGAAATTCTTCTTCTCTATTTAACCCATTCACCAAGTGAAGCAGGGTGCTGCCACCAATTAGGGACGCCGGGGAGCATTGTGTGGGGATGGTACCTTGCTCAAGGGTACCTCAGTGGGGCCACTAACAGTAAAGCGATTTAACCCATTCACCAAGTAAAGCAGTGGGCTGTCACCAAAGAAGGGCGCCCAGGGAGCAGTGTGTGGGGACAGTATCTTGCTCAAGGGTACCTCACTAGCAGTGCTGGTCCTCCATTTGCCACTAAACTAGCTTCGGCCCATTAAGATGTGGTCCTCAAACAACACCTCTGAAGGTGCTCTGAGGAATCTGCCAACCTAGACAATAGTTGTACATCCATTGTGTCCCAGAGATGCACGAAGGTGTACTTGGTCAACAACAATGTTTAGGTTTTTGAACTGACATCCACATGAATGCCCAGACCCACGGTTTTCTCAGAATAGCATTCTTCAGAGCATCACACTCCCTCTGCTGGCTTTTTCCCATAGTGCATCCTGGCATCATTGATCGTCCACGAAATCTAAAAAATCTTTAGCCCAGTCAACCATCTTCCAGTCCAGTTTTGGTCTCTGCATCTCTGTTGTAAGCAGGCACTGTCTACAGTGGACAGCTGGGATATGGTATATGACTAAGAAGCCCTATACAGTGTTGTGACACATTTGTCCTTTAAGAACCTTGGTGACTTCTGCCACAGTGGCCCTTCTGTCAGTTCAGACCAGTAACTGGTGAGTCTTGGGCAGCCAACAGCCATCACGCTTTGTCCTTCCTCGGACTGCTATTGGAAGGTAGTCATCAGATGGGATGGGAAGCACCCAAGAACCTTTTCAAAGATGCTCCAACCAAGTCATCCAGCCATAATTAGCCCTTGTGAAAGTCACTGAGGTCTTCACATTTCTCCTGCATTAAACTCACTAACCTAGAACATTAGGCCAGGCCTCGTGATAATCCATGGTATTTGCTTCCTCTGTGAGTGGTCTAATATTTGGGATTTTTGCTATTGTCACTGTCCCTGTCTCCAAAACATTTGATTTGTCTGTGAAAAAAGGAGGTTAAATGGTTTACCTGCCATGTGCAAGTTAAGTGTGAGCTGACTGTAATCTCCTCCTCCTCTTCAGACGCAGAATGTTATGTATGACCTAGTGTCGGAGCTGCAGGAGCGCAGTGAGGAGCTGGACAAGCGGATTGGTCAGCTGGAGGAGAAACTGGACTCCATTACCTCCAGCCTGCAGGCTCTGCCTGGCCTGCTGTCCCAAGCCATACTGCAGCAGCAGCACCACCTGCTGGATGGGCTGATTCAGCACGGCCTAACACTAACGCGGCCGTCCTCACAGGCCTCAGAGCGCTCCTGGAGTTCGTCCATCCGTCGACGGAGGTCACCGTCCACTGCTCCACACACGTCCTCTGACAGCGGCTAGATCGCTCACACGCACACACATATACACACACTTACATACACATGCGCTCACTCAGTACCACTCACTCTTCTGCCATCCTTGACTAACACTGCTAAAAGACTTTTAGTACTAAAAACTAAAAAATGATGACTTCAACACACTGGAAAAAAAACAAAAGTAATGAGTTAACAGTTCATGGTAGACATATGGTTTACGTTTAGCCATTGTATGGCTGTTTAAAGTTAGCTTTTTTGTAAAGCCCTTGTATAGTTACAGACTGGATCCAGGGTGCGGGGGGGAATCGGAAACCATCGCCTGAGAGAAAGTGGCATTTTCTCTCACAAAGAAGTGTGGCGGGAAGAAAAGTGTGCGACAACCAGAGAAGAAAGGAGAAATGATTGATTTCCCAAAAAAACAAAAATAAAATAAATGGGCTAACACAGGGGCCTTTGGGAGCTCTGAACTTGAGCCGGTATACACCAAAAAAAACAACAACAACAACAACAACAACCCAAGAAAAAATGGAGAATTGTTAGAAACGCAGGAAATGACGATGTAACGGCGAAACATTAGACACATTGCCAGATATCCAAAAATGATTAACTGTATTGCCTAACATCAGATAATTTTAATGGGAAAAAAATGTTTATGTGCTCAATGAAGAGTTTTTGCACGTTTGATGAGTTTTGATTTCACTTCTGAGGATGATAGAGTAATAGTTTACAAAGATGACCCCATTTACAAAGCATGTTTGGTAAGCATCAAATTTTAAATGAATCACTGGGTGTAAGTTCTGTGTACTTTTTTTTCGGTTGCTGTTATTTCATAGCTGCTTTTGTTTTTATGTTGTATTTTTCTAGAAGGAGAAAGTATGTTCCTCTTTTTGTGTTTTATTTTCCCCCTTTTTTAAAGTTTTTTAAACACAAGTGCCCAAATCGAATTTTGCATTGCAGTGTCTAGAGGATCTCAGAAGCCAGAAGGAGTCCTGTGATGAACAAAAACACGTTTCTTGGTAAACCATCCTCGCCTTTAATCAGAGCTTCCAAGGGTCCTTCACAGCTGCTTTAGTACAGGCATTCTGCAGGACAGGCCGAGGTGGATATGACCAGAGGATTTTGGACCAGATAAAGGAAAAACACCCCACCCCTTGCATGTTTCAATGCAAATGATGATGGAGCTAACCTATGGGATGGCTTTATGTTGATTTTTTCCTTTCTCTTCCTTTTTTTCATTTTTTACAAAGATTCTTTTTTATTATTTACCTAGAATTTTTATAGCTTGTAGAGGATCTACTTATAATATTACTACAGAGTGGCAGCATAGTTGAATCCATGCATTCCTAGATCAAAGACCAAAAAACTAAACGAGAAGATAATTTAAAAGAAGAAGATGAAAAGACTAATTGCTCATTTGGATATCAATACCATCATAGATCACATGAAAATTAATTGATTAGGTTCCCAGCTATATCTGAGACTAAACTATCAAAGATGTGGTTGTTTTTACGGGTTTCAAAGAGGAAAAAAAGAAAAAAACTGCCTTTACTATGTGTCTTCGGCCTTGTTGACCAACCTGTAGCAGATGAACTTGATGCTGGGCTCCAATATAAAGAAATAAATCCACAAATCCAAGACTTCAGTCTCTTCATTGAGTCAGAGTGCCCCAAAAGACGCAGCATTCAAAAAGAAAGGTGTTATTCTGAGATTATTAAATTAAATAAAAAGCTGTTCGTCCACTATTTGCTCTATTTGCTGTATAATTAGGATTTTATCTTTATGTTTGCATATGTTTGCATAACGCTCAAACATTGGTTTTACAGCCAACAGTTCTCCTCTTCTGGCTCTAATACATTCAGCATGCTGCTTTACCATTGGCCAGCGGTGGGGATGTTAACTCGCTCTCTATTGCCTAGCCAAGTATGGGTAAGGACGGCTGAAAAAGGGTGGCGAAGGAAGTATGAATGGAACAAATAAGTCTGTTTGAACAAACAATGTCTGGTGCAGTGTAACTCTCAAACGTACTTTTGACTCATTCCTGTCGCAGGGCTCATGTCTCCTAACGCTTTGTTTAGCAGCTGATTTCTGCTCCTCAGTGTTTTCAGCAGCTCTCCCTTGGCCCAGCAGAATAAGATGACATCACATTGCTTCCTCAGACACGCTTTCTCTTTCCCTATACACTGTAAAGGCAACTCGCCCCTGCACTTTCTCTCCACTTACATTACAGAGGCAACTCTACCACAAAAATCTAATTTGTAATCAATCAATACTTGGATCATCAGTTCAGTAAGCTGCAGAAGCACACTAGGGGGCATGGTTCACATTTTTTAAACACCCTTGTAGGAGAAGCATCCTCAAAATGTACCAATAATTAGAATAACAATAAACAGACAAGCGATGCATTTCATCCTGATAATCCTCAGTAAAGACGAGTGATCCATTTCCATCACCAGTAAAGAGTAATCTAGTTCCATCATCAGTAGAATTGAGTGATTCTCTTGCATCAATAAGAGTGTCCTGGTTCCATTATGTCATGGTGTGTTGAGAGGTGGGGAAGACTTGCAGGAGTTAATTTTAATCAAAATCGAATTGCAGGGTATGCAATCACAGCACTTACTGTAAACAACGAGGCGTGTATGTTCCCGTGGGCCGAGCGGACAATGTCCTTCAACCAGTGAGAATGACGTGACTCCCACATGTTCAGTGAGTAATATTGCTCTGCCTCACTGGTCCTCCACAAGAGGGAAACACACGCCAGGCATCAACTGTGGGAGAGCACTGGACTGAAAGGAAAATTATCATTGGCTGACAGATGTTTAGGCCATTCCCATCCTCTGACCCCTTATATGATGTCACTGAATGGGGGTTATGTGTTGGTTGTGGGAAAATATGTGAAATTTCATGCATACCTTTAAACAGTTTTGAAAATTCTCACATTCTCAGATTCTCTGTGGAAGAACTTGACTGACACGCCCAGAGCCCTGACCTCAACCTCGTTCAACATATTTAGGAGGAACTAGAACTTATGCAACATCCTAAAGATGTTGAATGGGGTTGAGGTCAGGGCGCTGGGCTTGTCGACTTCAGGTGTAGCCGTAAGATCATGGCTTCGCTTTGTCACCTTTTGCTTAAAGACAGTGGGCCGCTTCTCCAAAAACTGCCATCTTCAAGCAAGGGTGAAGTCTTGCTCTATGTTACAAATTGAAAATGGAAAATTAACTGGATAATTTATTCTTTTACTTCCCAGCAGCTTACAAAATTACAGTCAATACTCACCAGACCTAGTACATCAAAAAATCATGTAAAGACATCAGCTGTCTCTGAAGGTTCGTAGATCATCGTCTGTTGGGAATGTAAGGAAATATGCTCTTAATTTTATCCTTTTCTGCGGCTTCATCTGAAATATTCTTCATGAGAGCTATGGCCTCTTCTCACCACTCATGACTCAGAGGCTGTTCACTGGACAAATCTCTCATTCTGATGTTGGCCCACCCTCTTAAAAATCACAGATGATTGATTTAATTCATAGCTATTACTCCACATGTGTTCTGTCTGCACCAGTCCATGCGGACTGATCTCCAGTTAATGTCATTGCTTTGGAGAGATTTCAGGTACACTATATGGACAAAAGTATTGGGACTGACCAGTACACCACCAGAGACTTTTATGACATTGCCTTCAAATACATTGATATAGAGATGGTCCTGCCTTTAAAGTTCCGTCCATATAGTGTATCAGCACTTGAACAGACTGCTGTTGGAACTGATACTGGCATCACATGGGCCTGAACCAGGACATGATTGATTAAGAAACAACCTGCACACACACACACAGACACACACCCTGCTGGTCAAGCGTGACACTGTACATGCTCTGGAGCATGAGGACCCTCTCACTACGAAACCAAATGCCTTAATGTTACCCCTTATATTACCTTAATTTTGACCCAAATAGGAATAAGGTCTTTCACACTCAAGCCTTAAATCTGATTTTAAGGTAAAATTAAGGAGTTGTTTCATGAATTAACAGCTACATAATTCAAATGAAGGTGTTTGGTGTATTTTCAGGGGTTCATATAGGTTAAGCACATTTTAAGTACACTGTGTTTTGTAGTGTCTGCTCCCAACAAAGGATTTGTTTAACCCAACGAGAAATAACAAAATAGATGAATTAAGGAATCACATCTTTTCTTCCTTTTGGCATAGTTACATTTTATGGCATTTAGCAGAGTTATTTTACACGTTTGAACGTTTTACCATATCTGTAATGGATTCATTTTGGGTTTAAATGAATAACCATACAGATGTTACACTCCCCCCATTGTGGCCTTTTTTCAATAAAAGTTTGGTATACAAAGTTTTTCTAACAGAGTTTTCCCGCAGGAATGGGAAATTGCAAAACCGTCACTGGTATGCATGGAATTTCATAAATGTGCACATCAATCCAACCCCCTTTGTTGACATTATACTGAATGCTGGGGCTGTATCAACCATAAATAATTGGACAGAAAATGGGTTACTATTACTGCTAGTGTAACGGAACCATTTCAGCAGTTTTATACCACTTTTCAAAATAATGGAAGAACTTGTCTGGCTCGCACAGAGCCCTGACCTCAACCCCATCCAGCACCTTTGGGAGTTCTAAGCACTAAAATCTTTATGTAGGAGAAGCGAAAGAGGATAGATAGTGCATTAGGAGAGGAGATGGTTGCAAAAAAGTCTTTAGGAAGTTTTTGAAGCTAGAGAGGGATTCTGCTCCTCTGGTTGGCTTAGGCAGCTCTTTCCACCAGTGGGGAACCAGAAAAGAGAAGAGTCTGGACTGGGTTTACCTTGTATGTAAGAATGGCAGGGTCATGCGAAGTTCCTTGAGGGAGCGGAGGGAGCGAGTACCAGGGCACACCTATGGCACTCAGCGTAAACTCTTTAATATTTTATAATAAAAATGCTGTAGGATTGATTAAGGAAACTGGGTGAAGACCCAGATGTCACCCTGTAGGCAACTTAGTGACTTGAGCTTAATTTGGTCAGCCATGGTTAGCCAGTGTAGGTCGATCAGCAGTGAGGTGACATACAACTTTTTGGGTTGGCTGAAGACCAGCCGAGCTGCTGCGTTCTGAACCAGCTGTTAGGGTTTTATCACACAAGCTAGAAGACCCACTAGGAGAGCATTGCTTGCTATAAACATGGAGTAAAGTCCACCAACTATAGTCCACCTGAGTAGCAGCCATTATAAAGCCTGATGTTTTTTCCCCCTTACATTCTTCAAAAAAAGAAACACAACACAGACTTTCAAGTCCATTTCTATTCATTATTAAAATGGCCACTTCCTTAACTCCATCAAAACCTTTTTCCCCTGAAACCGGGGCACACCCATGGCACTCAGTGTAAACTCTTTAATATTTTAGAATAAAAATGCATGTTTGTGAAGGTTTGGAGTGGCTTGTGTGAAACTTGCAAGCTATAAACACAATGAGAAGTGAATCTGAACTTTTTGATACATTATTTAGGTTTTATCAGAGCTTTTAAAAATAAATGCTGTTAGTATTCAAGAACAAAATGCAACTTATTGGTGTCGTTTGAGGCCTAAAGCTCACCATAAATTCATTCATTCTTTCCCGTTTCTGTAACCGCTTATTTCTTACTAGGGTTGCAGGTACCCAGAGCCTATCCTGGGGTCTACTGTCACGAGGTAAAGACTCACCTGGGCGGGGCACCAGCCCACTGCAGGACACACACACACACACACACACCATTCACTCACACACACACTCACACCTACAGTCAATTTAGAATCCCCAATTCACCTGACACGCTTCTCTTTGAACCCTGGGAGAAATCGAAGTCAATAAGACATGCATAAGGAAAGCATTTTCTATTAAATCTCCCTCCATTAGATTCCTCTCTCTGTCACACATTCACACAATAATCTGAGCGATAGCCTGTTGCTACTTTGTCGTGCAATTCACTGATTCTTGGGAATTTGGTTGGAAAATGGAGTCCTCAGGAATGTAGTTGACCTTGTATATGCATGAATTAATTGCTTTTTATAAACAGTGACAAATATGTGGGACACATTTTGAGTAACAACATATTGTTCAAAACTAATTGTTTGTAGTTTTAATACATATTACAATGTACTCTTTCCTGTGGTTATTCAATTATAACTTTTTGTTTTTTTAATCAGGTAGGAATTGTTATCTCCTATCCAAAGTTTATTTTGTAGGCAGCATATAATTATTAAATTAATACAGATTAATAGAACCTTACATATGTGTAAAGGACCCCCTGATTATTACCTTGATTGTTTTTATTCATGAAAATGTTTTTAATTTCCAACAGAATGAGCACTTTTCTGAATTATTAACCAGTATTAACTAACTGCCATTATCACAATCTGCATTATCTTACTATTATGTGCAACAGTTTACCAAGTGCAACACTGTATGTACTGATCAGGTGATAAAGCATTATCACTGAGTACAAAAGCTCATGTACAATAGTCTCACCATGTGAAGAGCACTACTGATCTCTACTATGTCCAGTAACATACTCCTAACCACCATCTGTGTCAATAACGATTCACTTAACGGTAAGTTACTTTTCTACAGTATTTTTACACATTATTTAAATAGTATCTATAGTGGCACCTCTTGCCAGAGGCACTTCTGAGAGATCCTTGAGTAAGATACCCTCCCCAGACGCTGCTCCCCAGGTGCTGTGTTCCTGGCAGCCCATGGTCTCCCTTGAGAAAGAATTTCACACTGTTCACAATCTGTGAAAAGTGCAATAACTTATTCCAGCCTACCATTTGTGTCAACAGTGTTACTTATAGACAGATATTATACCAAGCATGTTGGTCTTGTGTCACTGTGTCTTGTGCCTCTCTGTGCCTGTGTGTTGTGGCAGTCATCAATTTCCTCCGGGATCAATAAAGTTTTCGGATTCTGATTCATGAGGACCTCCGATGTTGACGGTCTACACTGCAATAATTGTTCAGGAATATGTATATGCAGTTTGGTTTTCCAAAATTGGTATTAAAATATAATTAGCCACTTTTCTGTTTTGTCAACTGGAGGCCTGCAGACCACATTCAGCCGCCAGAGCTTTCCATCCGGGCCCCTGATGGATGAATGGACTTCTATGGAGCTAGACGGCAAAAATCTGCACTCACCTGCGGACGTGTTGTGAGACTGGGAGTTCTTCTTATATTACTGAATCAGGAATAGTCTAGTGAGGAGGGAAAAGTATGTACCTAAATGTATTTTTTTCTAAATCAAATGAAACAAGCCTTCAGTCTGTAACCAGTTGAGACTGATATGTGTGTAGAGTGTATAAGGAAGCTGAAACAGATGCTTTGGCACGAATCGTTGTCTATCTTCTCTGAGGACAGTGGACAAGCCTGCCTTTGTTTCGACCAGTTTCTAAGTTTTGTTTTGCACTGTGCAGCTGCCAGAATTGCTTTTACGGTTTTTTCATTAAAAGGAATATATTCTCAAAAAACGTTTTCTGTGCATCACACCAACCCACATTACACAATCAAAAATGATGGTAAACTCGTTGCTCTCATTCAACAATTCTTTTATTATATTTTTAATATTGTTTCATCTACTGCGGTATCTCTAACAACCATCAACATAACAGACGTGCACAGCAAGTGTAAGCTTTGCACATCAGCTAATAGATACAAATGACAAATATAAGCGACAGGCCTCGGTTATTCGAAATTGGGTGGAGGTAGCTCAGTGGGTAGCTCCGGACCAAGAGGTCATGGGCACCACCACTGGGTCCCTGAGCAAGACCCTTAACCCCAAGTTGCTCCAGGGAGACTCCGCCCCCTGCAGGTAGGGTATGGAAGTTGCTTTAGATAAAAGCGTCTGCTAAATGCCATAAATGGAAATGTAGAAAAGTTACTCTTTACATTAAATCAAAGTATCCTGGGATCCCACAAATAAATACAAATAAAGTAAAACTAAGAAAATCACAAGACTGAAATGCTCAGGTTTGATTAATGAGAGAAGTTACATACGCCCTCCGATCTTTTTAACATCGGGCTTGACTGTCACACTTATGCGTAAGCAGTCCTCCAAAGACTGGTTTGACAGTCGGTTCCTCTCTTGCGTTTTTATAGAGTTCATTTTTGAGAACACAGCTTCACAGGAGTATGTTGACCCGAACATGGCGAGCGGTGTGGTCTTCAGTGTGTCACACTCTTGGGGTCAAGCCACTCAAAAGGCTCTCAAGCTTTCAGCACCATGGAAACCAGTTCATATGTCAATCAGTTCACTTTGAATAGCCAGCTTGTCCAGCGTCTTCACCTTTTCTCACATTAGTAGAGAATTCTCCATCTGGGCTGATAGTGAACGATTCACAATCCACAAATCCATTGACGTTTCTGGAAATGGCAAAGCCATCAAATCTGGCAGAGAAATTTCCCCTCAACTGTATGATACATTTCTTCATGCTCTCTGTGACCTTGCTCTCACCAACTGTCTTAAGTGTGCTAAAGTGTAGCAGCCTCCCCGACAACAACTCTTCCTGTGTGGAAGAGATCAAGTTCGTTTCCAAAGGCATTGACTTTTTCCACCATATCCACCATGTCCATTGAAAATGCAACGTTGCACATGTATTCTCTGTCTTGCATGATGCGCAAGGTGCTCAGCTGCCGCTTTTGCATTACAAAACGCTCCAGTGCTTTGCCCTTACAGAGCCAGCATACATCGTTGTGGCGTAAGAGGTCATCATGAGAGGCGTCAGATTCCTGCACAAATTTTTGGAACAAATGGTGCTGTGTGCTTGAATTCCCCCTGAAGAAGTTAATTATTTTCATAGTTTTGTACATAACTTCTTTAAGGTCCCCACTTAATTTTGCGCACAGCACGCTTTGGTGAATGAGACAGTGAAGTGCGTTAATGTTGGTAACAACAGTCTTAATTCTGCTCATTAGCCCTGTGTTTCGGCCAATAATGGCAGGAGCATTTACATTTACGGCATTTGCTTGACTCTCTTATCCAGAGCGACGTACATCAGTGCTTAAGGAACACAACTGTTTCTTAAACCTGAAAAACAGCTTAAATCCTATTTAACCAAGATACTGCAGTCAGAGCATCTATACAACAACTGTCAAATAATAATTACCCAACACCTAACTCAACAACACATAAGCCAGGAGCACCAAAGACAACCAGGTTGACTTTTTCAAATGACAATCCATGCTTTTGAAATAGCTCCTTCAGCTTACTGAAGATAATAGCGCCAGTGGTAGTGCCTTCCAGTGGAATCAAGGCCAGCAGCTCCTCGTATTTGCCATCAAAATATTTGCCATCAAAATATCTGACAAAAACGCACATTTGGGAAATGTCAGTATTGTGGGTGGACTCATCAATAGCCAATGATAGGTATCTGGCTTCTTTGATCTCATCAATTACAGGTTGCTGGACATCCTCTGCCAAAACATGAACACAGCGAACACTAGTTTTATCAGAAGGAGATATCGGTTATCCTTTCCACAGATTTGTCAGTGGCAAGCTCCTCCAAAACAACCACAATGCACTCCTTAAAAACTTCAGCATCAGTAAATGGCTTGTTATGCTTGGAGAATACCCAGGCAGCCTGCCGAGACGCACTTATTGTCCTCTCTTGTTCAGTTAAAGTTTGGTTCATAATTCTGCTGGCATGGGAATATTGAGCTTTCAAAGCAGCATTTTTTTTTATGACTCCTTGAAGCTTGTATGCTTTGTGTTGTGGTGACCCCTCAGGTTACATTGCAAATGAGGCACACAGGTACAACATTTCTAAAAGTTGTCACTATGAATATATGCTTATCAGTCCATTCTTCCTTAAAGCTGCGGTTATCTGAATCAACTTTCTGTTTCAGGCGTTTTGAGAGTGCCATTTTCAAGCCTTTCTCCTGCAAGTGTTCTCCACAAACTACGCATGTGACCAGTGTTGCCAACTATTTTCAATGGAAAGTAGCTAAAATCTGCTCGAAAAGTCGCCAAATGCCGCTAGATGACGTCATACGTATATTTGCATATTGATGACGTAATTACGTCGTA
>JBBIGB010000017.1:14194047-14204725 GCA_037577075.1 Alestopetersius hilgendorfi | reverse complement strand
ACACACACACATAAAGAGAGAGAGAGAAAGGCTGAAATTACTGCTATATGCAATATCAATATACTAGTGGTGTCATACTGTTATTTATATAGATAACAAGGAGATAAATTGCTTTAAAAAGTTTTTAAGAATCTGAAAAGTATCATGATTATTTTTTTCAAACCACTGTTGAGAACGTCCCCTGTTCTCTTCTAAGCATCGTTCATTCACTGTCTTTCATGGAATCCACTGCTCTAAAGGACAGTATAGTAGTATGAGCCAGTGCCGTATGTTACAGCCCCAGGTGACTGCGCTGCAGTATCAGGGAGTGTAACAGGCTACAAATCAAAGGTACCATTGTAGTGTCTGAGCATTTCCTATTAGAGTAAAGTGAGTGGCAAGGGGTGGGGTATGTTCTATGCACATGACCATGCTGAATAGGCTTTTTATCTTGATGTCTTTATTATTATTATTATTATTATTATTATTATTATTAATTTGTTTTTTAATTAAATTTTTTTTTTTACTGATCTTTTTTTGTTAGCAATGTGAACCCCCAACATCAGACCAATAAGGACAAGAATTGTCTGACATAGAGGGAAGCCATAGTCTATCTTTAATGCTGTAGCTACTACAACGTTTAATATGACCCACTGCAACAGATGTTTAGTTCGTAATGGCAGAGAAAATGGCCAATTCCACCATGACCTATGATGGATTACACTGCCAAAAACAAGAAAAGAATAACAAAAGAACAAAAAATGAAAAACAATATGGCTAATCTAGAGCAAAGACAAGAGCAGATATCAGTGGATGCCTGAACGAGATAAGTGAGGCTAAGAAGCTCCAACTCTGTATCTTCTAGACAAGTAATTACCCATCATAGCGTTACTGACGTGCAGGCTCTCTCTGCTCTCCAAAGGAATCGGTTACCTAGTAAAACATTTATGTGGAGAAGTGTGCCCATCTGTGGCAAATTATTACAATCAATGTATCACAATCGCGCACTCAAGAACTGAAAGCAAGCATTTATGTGTTTTAGGGGCTTTGTAGGCAAGGACTGTAAGTGTTTAGTCTAAATTTCAAACCGCCAACATCAGGTATATTCTGCTAAAATCAATGAGCTCACTTTTAAAAACAAGGGTAGTAGGGGACGTTATACGTAACATCCCTAAAGCACAGTGTTGTAATATGAGGTAGTGTAATAGGTTACAGCCCCCAAAGACCAACATTATTGTATGATCCAATGTTATAGGTTACTGCTACAATGGACAGTGTATAGGTTGAAGCCCCAAATGACTGCACTGCAGTCTCAGGCAGTATAGTAGCTTACATCCCCAAAGGACAACATTGAAGTAAGAGACCAATATTATAGGTTATAGCCTTAAATATAGGCCAGGGCACTGCATTGTCAGCTGCCCTCTCG
Source organism: Alestopetersius hilgendorfi (assembly GCA_037577075.1). NCBI lineage: Eukaryota > Metazoa > Chordata > Actinopteri > Characiformes > Alestidae > Alestopetersius > Alestopetersius hilgendorfi. The sequence goes on along the minus strand of JBBIGB010000017.1, from coordinate 14,203,320 downwards.
GGTGAATGAGTTAAATACAGAGAACAATTTTACACTGCTCACACTGTGTGCTCTGCTGTGGAAAAAAATGGTCACTTTTACACTTGTGAATGACAGCACCAGAGTATGAGGCAGCGTAATAGGTTACAGTCCTGTGGGACAACAATAGATTGTAGCACTAAAGTACAGCAATGTAGTATATGGCAGTGTTACCTCCCCATCAGAGAGCATTGTAGAATGAGACAGTGTCCTAAAAGACAGCACTGTAGTCTGTGTCTTATGTATTACTTATTTAAAGAACCACAATAATGCAGTATTGTGGGTAACAACCCTAACGGATGTGTTGTTGTATTATACAATAAAGCTATATTTATTGTAATAAATATATGAGGCAATATGTTACAAGGTACAGTCCTGTGGTACTTTTGTGTTGTAAAGAGTGCAAGATTGTCACTTAATATTTAAAGAAGAGAATATCTGGGACTTAAGAATGGACATACACTAAAACTAAAACTCATATACATGTCTATTGTATGATGCACTATCAGGAGCTGCAGCCCTAAAGAACAGTTCTATAGATGCTTAAGGCAAGGCCTGAGCATGGCCTCTATGCCCAACTCCCACAAACAATGAAAACAATGGCCCGTTTGTTCCAGCAGGTAATGCCTATTAACAGACCTCTTTCGTCAGAGCTGAGCCCCAGGCAGCCAATCAATCCGACTCTCGTTCTAACAAACACTCACGAGACTCACACATACACTCATGCGTGCATGCAATTCAATGAAAGAAGGGCTCATGCATGTAAATGTGAAACACTGAAATATTTTTTGTTCCAACAGCAATAATATGCTGGTAAATATGCGGTTGGTAAATACGCAGTGCTTCTATTACTTTGCTTGGCCCAGCTAAATTAACTTGAAAAAAAAAATCAGTCCAAAGAAGATTTGAGCACTTAGGAAAAACACGGCTGCCAGTCTCTCAGGACATAATTTGCATTCTGAGAGTAAATCAACACAGCAAGATCCGTTAACAGTCACATATTGCAAAAACAAACTCTTTATGCAGATTACGTCCCCTTGGGTTAACATAATGAGAATCTGTATATAATTACCGACGGTTCTGAGAGTCAACAGAATGCTCAGATTGTGTTGACTCCTACTACAATAAAATACACAAGAAAAAACACAGCCTGGTTAAGCAGGTCCCTGTAGACTGCGCAGTCCATTCTAGTAATTTTGTGGCCTGGAGAGACTCCTAAATGTAGTATAATTGAATTGTGGAATCTGTGGAATCACTGTAACGTACTGATGGACAGCACTAACTCCTGCCTCAGAAGCTTTTTGATCCGTGGCATGACTTTACACCCACATTTTGACAAATGAAATACCTGTTCCACATTCATGCACAAAAATAGTCACATTTTTTTCATCAAACATAGACACTAATTACCTTGTAAATAAGAAGCTGAACCCACATCCAAGAAGTCATTCACACTTTCAGTAAAACAGGTATAAAAAAGGGTACTTCTTTGTTCAGGTACAATCAATGTACTGTATATGAAAGGGGACTAAATCAATGCTCTTAGGGTCCAGTTGTGTACCTTAAACAGGTCAAGTTCCTTTCCTAGTGAAAATGGCCATTTGTGTACCTTTTCATAACAAAATTGAGAAAACTGTGAAGAAAAAACTGATGTCAATACAATGTGTACTAGGCCATTAACACACAAGTCGACTAGTTACCATCACCACACACTGCCCCCACCCCCCACCCCCCCGCACTGCATTGTCTGCTTAAACTGTTCTCACTTTCTATTGTACACTTAAATTTACCAAAAATTACTAGCCTTTGTTTTGTTTTGTTTAATTGTCAAGACCCCAAAGACATGAGGGATATCACCCCACTGACAGTACCTCAGTATATTTATACAGTACACAAAGACTTTAGTCAGTATGATTAAAGAACATGCAGAGCCCATCCTTTATTACAGATGCTTGTTAGATATGACTATAATGTCATATCTAACAACTATAATTACTTGGAATGCTTTTACCATTTATAAACTAAAAACAAATGGACCTGACAGTATATAATCTGGTGAAGAGGTGGCCAGCTGATGGTAAATATTAATTACTGCATTTCCATTCATTTCAGTTTGATGACCCAGATTCACTGTTATTTTGTTGGGACTCTTAGATTATCAGGCAAAATTAATATTCACTCACAAAGAATCCCTTAATATGGTTGGAAAGCCATGGAATGTGCCCAATTTGATTTAACTGAGGATTGCGTGAAATTGTTCTGATTCCTAAACAATCCTGAAACCGACACTTTATCAATAATTAATGGGGACCATATGAGGCAAATTGAAGTTCTGAGAACCCGCTGCACCGCCTGAAAATCATGACTATGCTAATTCTCGAAACCAAAGTGACTGGCTTGTGTTTGAGACACGTTCAAATGTCCGGCCCTGCATTCTGATTCCAGAACAGTCAGGCGCTCCCAGACTTCCCCTCTGAACTTGTCTCAGGAGGATTCCCTGCCACCAAGAATATTTTCATTCTCAAACACGTTTTGAAGAGCTTTTCTCTCTTCTTTCTTTTTCTTTTCTTTAATCATCAGTTAAGCACAAAATATACCAATTATAAGGCATAAATTAGGTTAGGGAAGAAAAGCAAGAGAGAGAGAGTAATAAGAAAGAAATGTCATTGTTTCTACTGTCAGTCCGTCATCCCTCGTAATGAAAGAGTCTAAAAAACTGACAGTTTTGACATGCGTCCTCATGGTAAAGCGCTTTCCAATAGAGACCATCTCCATGTTTTTGTTAGGAACAAAATCAGAATTGGCTGAATTTTGCTCCAAACACATGATCAGTAACCTGAACCAGTGTGTTCAATAATCAGTTGTGTCTTATTTTAGCAATTTATTAGATTCATGATGTATAAATACTTCAAATTAATTTACAAATATTAATTTAAAAGTTTGGCTAAACAGTTTTAGGAACAGGCTAATGTGAGCTTTGGGGAAAAAAAAAAAAAAATGACACAAACAAAAAAATCCAGTCAATGGACGTGTCTACGTTTGGCTATAAAGAAACTGCAATCGGCCATAACGCAATCATGATTGAGGCACTCCCAGTTTGTGTTTGAGGAGGTTAGTCTGTTCCCTTTTCAAACGTATCACACTAAAGACACAGTGGATGGAGTGAAAAAAGGAAAAAAGACAAAAACAAACTTCATGGACTTAGGGGCCAGTAAAAGCATCAGCTGATGGGCTGTGCAGCAGTGGCGTTGGTAGTAAGAAGAATATAGCGTGACTCTATCAGAGCAGGCTGCATTATTTAGCCAGCTGACAGCTGCTTAATGAATGCCTTTACTATCTAATTTCACTCCCCATCCATCACTCTCCATCTGACAAGCGAAACAGTCAGACTACACACCAGGTGCTGTGAGCAACAGCGTTCCGAACCACAATTACACACTCATACACTTGTTAACTCACATCATCGCTCACTCACGTACACGCTCTCTCATTCACTTTCTTACTTACACTATATGGACATTAGTATTGGGACAAACCTGTTTGTCATGGTTTGTGCTAGGCCACTTATTTCTTGCATACCCACACATTTTAGACAAGCCATGCTTCCAACTTTGTGGACACTGTTTGGGGAAGAACCTTTTCTATTCCAGTATGATTGTGCCCCAGTGCTCAAATCAAGCTCCATAAAGACATGATTGGATGAGTTTGCTGTGGAAGAACTTGACTGGCCCTCACAGAGCCCTGACCTCAACCACAACCAACACCTTTGGGATGAACTGGAACAGAGATTGTGAGCAAGGCATTCTCGTCCAACACCAGTGCCAGAACTCATAAATGCTCTACAGAAGGAATGGGCATAAATTCACACAGAAACTTCAAAATCTTATGGAAAACCTTCCAAAAAAGTGGAAGCTGTTATAAAAGTGAACCAACTCCATATTAAAGTCAATGTATTTGAATGCAGACTCCCCCATTCATTCACTTTTTCAGTCACAACCTCATTTATACATTTGCACATTCACTCAAACAGGTCTACACTCATGTACTCTCAACCTCTCACCCTCAAACACTGGCACATGAACTCTCACTTACTTACACAAAGCACTCATACATTCACTTACTCCCAGACTCGATTACTCAGTTTATTGTTGCGCAATATGTTTGTGCATTCATAAGTTCTAAAACCTCTAGGGTGTTTAAACCATCTTTGGGTCAAAAGAGACTCAATTAGGGATTTGGCACATCTTAACACACTACACACTCATTCATACTCAGACTCACTCGCTTGTTTACTCACATAACAGACTGTGCACTATAAACTTCATAAGATCACTTCAAGAAAGTGGTAAAAAAAAATCATAAAATTTTCTTCCTTCCATTTTTGCGGCACATTCCGTCACTTGATCAATCACCCACTCTCTCAATGACATGTTCAAACTCATGCCCTCTTGTTCACCCCCTCATTCAACCCTTATCTTTACTGACAGTCAGATGGTGGAGAGCCCAGTGGGAATGAGCATAATTGCACCTAAATATGATCAATTATGTCTGACATATTGGCAGCGATCTGTCTCTTCTGGAGAAGAGGTGTCACATTTGATTACGATCTGCTGGGAAATACATACAATTATGTCCAATCTGAAGACGTGTGTGTGTGCAGCCGTGGGGAGTGCTGAGAATGGGGAATACAGATGCCCGGTTCATTCTCTGTGGAATGAGAGTGGGATGGTTCATATTGAAGCGATTGAGGCCGTTCCAGCTTTACGGTTGTGCAGTAATGTGAGCAGCGTCAGAGTCAGCTGTAATCATGTGAGTTATGGCTGTCCACTGGCGGTGCACGCAGGCCCCAGCTGTGTGCAGGCTGACTGGGTAAACATGGCCGTCCCAGCTGGGAGACACGTTGGCTCCAATCCCAATGCACACTCCGCCACAGGGCTTTTAGTAATGCAAAGGGAGTACGGGAACCTTTTGGCAAATAATTTAGGGCTGGGGTGATGACCAATTAAAAAAAATAACATGAAAATGTGACGAAATTTCCCTACTTTTTAAAGCAGGTATTTTACATCACAATATCGAATATTTCTAGGACAGTTCCAATTTGCAGCAGAGGGGGCGACCTCTGTCTTACCAACAATTATTATAATGAAGAAATATTGGTTAAAGTAAAATAAGTAATATTTATCCACAATTGCTCATTTAAAGAGAATGACTCATTTTGGCAGTAAGTACTGCCATGTTCTGTGAGCATACACACGCTTTATATTTGCGCAGTCATCAGTGCTAAAACCTTTCAGGTGTTCAGACCTCTTTTGGAACAAAAGAGTCTCAAGAACTGGACAACCTCTGAGCATCTACGCACATGAAGCCTAGCGCTACCTACTCCCTGCTGCATTCATATTGTTTCAGCACATGTTTTGTTTTAGCAACAGCAGCTGTAACACTTCAGTAGCCTAGTTTTTCTTCGCAAAATCTCATCTCTTGTTTATCATCCGTTTTACATGGACTCTCACAAAAATTACAAAAATAACTAGCTACCACTTCACTGGACCAAGCAAGCCTGAAATACATGTGATTATTGACTTTGGCAAATGGTGCAACAAAATATTTAAAATTATGGTTGTTTAAATGTATATATTGTAACATTTTGGTGCCTTCATGGCTGTGGCTCACTGGTTGGTAAACATTGCACACCCAAAAAAAACCCCATTAAGATATTAACCGTGTTTTCTACCACTAGAAAAATTGTCACCCCTATGGTCACTGGCTACTAGAGGCCGCTCTGCCCTGTCTAGAGTTTTATTTTGCCCTGTCTGTATCCACCGGACTCTTTTTTGGTGTTATTGTTCACAGCTGTTCGGAGTCTAAGGACAAATAACTGCTTTTTTGCCCAAATAGCTCCTTTTTCTGACCCAACACTGTACCAAAAAAACCAAACACTCAGCAGTCCTGGACTGGTATGGCACATTACTCCAGGTTTATGTTTTACTGGTGTTCGCTGGTGAATGTTGTGTCAACCAGCTCTGATCTTTCGAGAGAACGCATAAAGTTCTTACTTCTGGACACTTGCACCAGTTCTGTCACGTTGAACACTCCTGATGTGACAAAGCTCTCCTGAAACTCAGGCCCATCTGTGGGAAAAGGGAACAATGTGGTTGTTATGTTATTATATCACACACTCCCAGTGGAATCATTATATAGTCTTTCAACTAGATCACTAAATGGTCTTAATTATTTCAAAATAATATATATGGTCCATATTTTTGGTACTGTGTAGGGTTCTCTTGGGCCCATTTCCAACAGAAACAAATCTAAACAGAAGACCATGATCTGGCACTAGCAATCAAATGTGCAAGTGGAAGTGGAAATCTCAAAAACAGAAAGTGACATTTTAGGGCTTTCTCTTTCTCATCTCTGATTCAGTAAATGTATACATTTATGCAGCCAGTCATTGTCGTTATTTTTTTTAACCGCATCAGTATTGATCTGTGAATACCAACATTGTTTTCGGTGTGTCTGTGTGAGTACTGAGGCGTGTGTGTGTGGCTACAGAAGTGTGTTTGTCGGAGCACTGAAGTCTGTGTATGAGATGTGTGCATGTGTGAGAGAGAGGTATATGAGGGTTTGGGTTTACTTGGCCAAGCTGAGCTCTTTGTAGGTTATGCTGGGTAAACAGGATGTTTGTACAGTGCAGAAAAGTGCTTACTTGCATACACCACACACACATACACAGAAAGTCATGCCTGCCTTTTTGCATGTGTATGTGTATGCATGCACACACAAGAGAAGACAGACATGAACAAGCATGGACTGCACTGAGCTTTACAAATTTTGCAGCATGCTCACTCAGCTACATTCACTCACATCTACACACCCATATACCCCACCCCCCACACACACAGTTTGTAGTGTCTGGGCGCCAAATGCCACTTTACATAATGCTGAGACATGAATGATGTTAAATAACATTTAACCATATTATTTCTTAACACAGCAATTAGGACCTGATGTGACCCTGAACTTGACCTTAAGCTTAAAATGGAATCCACATTCAGATGGATGCCATGCATGAAGACAGTGAAAGTGTGTGTGTGTAAGGTCTTACCCATTGTGGCAGCTTTACTGTCCTCCTGGTCTGAACCAATACCTGTGCGAGGACTACTGCTTTGCTCGGCTGCCTCTGAGAGAGAGAAAGATGGAGAGAGAGAGACAGAGAGAGAAAGAGAGGGGGATAAGTTCCGACTCAGCAAATTTTCTTAATTGAAACGTAGAGGGGGTTGGTGACAGGTAAAGGTCAAACCCACAAACCTATTCACTGTTCACAGCGCAAAAGAACTTTGCGAAAAGAATGCGGAACCACCCACTGAAGACAGCGAAAAAATGCCTTGTTTAAAGGAATAGTCCAGAAAAAAAGCCAAATTTACATAGAACACCCTTTAACATAATGTGGTTGATCAGTCAAGACATTTTGAAGGGGAAAAAATAGACAAAAGTATGCACTGTAATGCAAGGCCATTGCTTTTAGTATGATATACAGTGTCAGAAACCATAAGAACAAGTGTGTGACTGCAAATAATACAATATCCGGTTTCTTGATTTCAAAATGATGATAACGTAATGGTTATTATCAAACTAATCATGCAGGATGTTCTCATAGACTCACAAACATCACATGCTGTATGTGGTAGATGCATATGAAGATAGCCTCTATATGGGCTATGGGAGGATATTCGATATGTAGTATATAAATTAATGCAAGATTTAAAGTCACTGCACCGATGCAACAGCTTAAAGCGTGGCTTAGCCAGATGCTTCATGAATCACAAAAATGAGAAACACGTTGTATTAAAGTACACACCGAACCCATTGGATTTAGTTATTTTCAACTTGTTTGGCAAACCCTGACCACCATCCAATTGAAATCACTTCATTGGCAAAGTGATCAGGCGGCGCTGCCAGCGTGTCTACACATCGGAGCAGCGTGATAAAGACAAAGCATCTTAATCCAACCATAAAATCGTTTTTTTATTTGCATGAGCCTGTTTGTTTGTTGCATGGGGAGATAAAACTCTGCAGATAAACACACTGAACAGCTCAGGAGTCAGAGGCAGGACAGGGATCTTTCTTAATGTAGAAACATGGGCTGGAAGGTTTACAATGAGGACACTGGCACAGGTTCAGAGAGAAGTCAGTAAAAAAAGAAAAAGAAAAAGAAAAATCAGATAAATAAATAAGAGCGCTGTGTATCTGATAGGCCGGACTCCACGTCCAGATCAAAGGCAAGGGGAGCCTGGCCTGCTGCACATGTTTGAGTTTAGCGCCCAAAGAACGCAATGCACCATTACCACTCACACGCTCTCCTTGGCCTGAAGGTTTGAGGCTGACCACGACCTGCTACACACACATTCACACACATCTACACACATATAACAGCGCGCTACCCCACTGATACAATCTATGACTTCACTGGTAATAGTGGGAATGAGAATTACTTTCTTAACTGTGCTGGACTGGATAATGGCTTTAATTGTCCATGGGCTTCTATTGTGCCTGCTTTGCACATAATGAGCACGTTTCGTTTCCAAATGCACAATAAGGACAAGTGCAGCCCACAAAATCCTCACTTTGCCCAGTGTGGTCGATTTTAACTGAGTGCTGCTGCTGAAAAAGTAGGCTAGTCGAATCCTGGTTGTTAAGCTCCCACAGGGCAAGCCTTGGGTAACGGTATATTGACATAGTTTTTGCCCCTCGCACCAGAGTATCTCTGTGAACATATCTCATATTACAAACCACCATGCTTGCTTGGTGCTTGCTATTCACTAGCTCCCACAACTGTGAAGAATACAGCAAGGAGAAATGTAAAATGACCATTCTGTCATACGTGAACACACCACAGCACGAAATTCTTCCTCTGTATTTAACCCATTCACCAAGTGAAGCAGCGGGCAGCCAGGAACACAGCACCCAGGGAGAAGGGTGTGCGGGCGTTAACTTTCTCAGGGGTGAGGGGTGCCTCAGGGGTGCCACAAGCAGATTCAAACCCACGACTTTCTGATCGCAGGGCAAATGCCCTAACCACTATCCACCAGCTGCCCCAACATGTAAAGCTGACACATTGACAAGGATGGGATTTGAACCCACGTGATTAGCAGCCCATCACCTTAAACACTCGGCCACCTTGTCCCCTTAACAATCATTTAAAGGTGCCCCTTGGGAGACAAAAGTATTGGGACGCAACGCTGTTCAACTCTAATGCCC
>JBBIGB010000017.1:14176003-14186976 GCA_037577075.1 Alestopetersius hilgendorfi | reverse complement strand
TTAAGCTGTTTTTCAGGTAAGAAACAGTTGTGGAATTCTTAAGCACTGATGTACGTTGCTCTGGATAAGAGCGTCAGGCAAATGCCGTAAATGTAAATGTAAATAGGAGTGTATCTACCTGTGTTACATAACATAGAAACATTACATGCATTTGGTGGGGTTTCAAATGCTAAACAACACGTTTTCCTCAGTTTAGTTGTACCGAGTTCCCAATAGCTAGGACTCACTTAAATACATTATTCTACCAACACTGGGAGTATGAAGGATAGCACATGAATCACACAAAGCACCACCACATCTTTTCAAACTGGATGCTAATGTGACATTGCTTAGCTTAAACATCTTCTCTGGAATCCCACTTTAATTGCTTAATTTTTTAAAAATGTTTTTATGCATATTATATCTCTGTTAAGCAAAATGAACGTCCTCTGTGTATAATAATGTGGTGTGTTAATGAACTTGTTATGCCTCAACATGCTTGTAGGAGAATATTTAACTGCCAGTTGGTCTCCACTGAAGTCTGCGCTGCCTAGCATCCCGCTGAGAGATGACAGGGGAGGGAAGGCCATGCTACCCACAATTGAAGCCAGTTGTGCTCTTTTGCCCACAGATGGTTGTTGCTTCACCAGGAATTATATGTGCCATCTCGTAATCATGCGGCGAATGCATAGACAGTCGCAACTCCCACACAGGCACTTTGTATTACCTCAAAAACTATCGTTTTTAAAAACTGTCAAATCTAAACTGCTTTTTAAAGCAATTAACTGCCAATACAAACTATGTTCTATTGTTCTATATCCATCCTTTTCCCTTCATTTTTGTTAATCACTTCGGCAATATTAACAATGTAACTGGCAGCATCCATGCTGTTAAAGCATTACTGAACTTAAATGAGAAGCAGAAAGAGAGAGAGAAAGAGGGATTTGAAAGGAACTTCAGCTGTTGTGCTGCTGCTGCTACTGTTTCTGTACAGAGAAAAGAAAAAAGAGAAGGAAAGAGAAGAAAAGAGAACAGAAGAAAAGACAATGCAAGGGAAAAAAGAGAAGAGAAGAGAAAAGGGAAGTAGTGAAGAGAAGAAAAGGGAAGAAAAAAGAAAAAAAGAAAGAAAAGAAAAGAAATGAAAAGGGGAAAAGAAAGACAGTAGAAAAGATGAGAAGAGACGAGAAGAGAAGAGAAGAAAAGAGAAGAGAAGAGAAGAGAAGAGAAGAGAAGAGAAAATAAGAGAAGGAGAGAAGAGGACAGAGCTGGAATACAGCACTCAGTGTGTGAGTAAAAGGAAGTGCTGCACCTTTAAGAGCAAATGCTGACTAGATGCCTCTTTCTGTCTCTCTCAGACACCACTCCCTCTCCCCTGGCGCTCTCTGTACTGTTGTGTGTGTAAAGCTGCAGCTCCTTATCTGTGAGTTTACAGCCAGGAGTTTGGAGGCCATTAGGCTGGTCATGTGACACTTGAGGGTCGTTGACCCAGACGAGAGCGGGTGAAGGTCAGGGGGTGGGGAAGAAGAGCTAGCAGCAAAGCAGTACACCTACTCCTCTACCCCTCCACCCCCTTTCTTGGACTCTTTGTGTGCCTAATCACGTCTCTTACTGTATGTGACCTGCAGACCCTACATATGGACCTACTCAAAAAGTGTTTACACAATCAACTGAAATGACTATGGTGCCACTTTTTGCTCAGTGCTGTGTATATTTATATATACTACCCCACTGGTAAGGGTGGGCAATATGACAAAAATATAAAAATATATCATGATATTTAATGAATTGTACAGCTTATGAGAAACATCACCAATTACTAAACACCAGTTGTTATTCTGAAGCCCCACCATAACTACACCTGGTCTAAAACTGCCTCCTTTGTTATGTATGCAGTTGTTCAGTATTCTTCAGGTTCTTAGTTTTAGTTTTAGTTAGTTTAAAGTAAGCACAGCCAACAAAGCTGTGGTATTTCACCATTTTTCACAATTTTTCTTTGTCTTTCTCTCCACAGTACCAATTTTTATTATTTTTTATATGGAAATCTGACTAAATTTACATTAATATTTCTGTTCCAAAATTAGTCAATTCTATTTTTCTTAATGATTTAGCACTTAAAATTTATATATTGGCACAAAAAAGCTGTGACATCCAGTTTGGTTCTCAGCAAAACTAGTGATCCGCCAAAAAGTGGGGGTTTACTGTAAACATTTATTCATAGTTAAAGATATATTAACTTTTAGTTTGAAAATCACAAAATGTAATTTGACTGAAGGCGAACAAAGATTTCCATATGACTGAACTACGGGTGTCATGTGAATGAAAAAGTAATTCATTGCAAGCTCTCTGATTAATTAATCTATTATTGCTGTCAAAGTGTTTAAAATATAAATGAATTTTGGCTTTTGAGTGAATGAATAATCAACATTCTCTTTTATTTAATAACTGTTTCTTCACTATTCATGTGCAGTAATGGTCACAGCAATCAAAAATATGACCTAAAATACTGACAGTTCATCTAAAAGCTGCAGTTTAAGACAATGTACATACACGCACATGGTACAATTAATTAGTGTTAATTTTTAACATGTTATTTATTCTGTGATTAATTGATTAAAATGTATGCATTAATTCGACACAACTAAACTGAACAGTAAGATGGCAACATATCATCACTCTGTCCACCACTAGTTGTTTTCCATATTCCACTGTTGGCCACTCTCCAGGCAAACTGAAGGTCCCACGAGGCACTAACAGTTTAAATGTATACTCAAGGTCCAACTGTGCATCTCAAATGAGTTTTAAAAGTCCCGAAAAATACAAGAAAAATGAAAGAAATATGGAGTCAAGACAGAGCGAGTATTGAGGAAAAAATGTAACTACAATGTAAGTTTCCTAATTACGTACAGGTACAGTTACAGGTAGAGTTTTGACTGAGAATGCACTTCCTGCTGTTTTAAGTGGGCCATGCGTACAATCAGTCATTCTGAAACAACGATTCCTCAAAACCATGGACTTTTTGTCAGTTGAACCTTTGCGCACACACACCAGTGAAATTTCTCTCTGTCAGTGTGAGAGGGCCAGTTGACTAAATGCTTTTCATCCCAAACTGATGATATTAGAGCTGACCGGCTGCGTCTCCTCAGAAAGTGAAAGCAAAAAAACTCAAAGAAAAAACAACAACCCAAGTACATGTGATGGCCAGAAATAAAAGAAAACTCACTGAAAATCGAATCACTAATTACTCATTTATTTACTTGTTTGTTTGTTTTAAGCGCTGGGAATCAAAGCAAATGGGTCTATTAATTTAAAAATAAAGACTTTCACTACAATTATTTACAGGCAAGAGTTTGGAAGCCATTAGGCATGTTAAAGCGTCTCTTAACCAGACTTTTATTTATTTGTTTGTTTGTTTAAATGCACTATAAATACAAATTTGTTGAAAAATGTTCTAATTACTGGCTTGAGTTGAAGCACATTATTCAAACTCATTTCATTTCCTATTAGTAAATAAAATGGAACAAATACAGAATAAAATAACAGTTGAGTCAGACTCTCTCACATACTCTGTCTTAGGCTGTACTTCAAGCTTTGTCTTAAGCTCTGATTCAGACTCTCTTAAACTTCACCTGAGACTGTATCTCAGATTGTGTCTCAGAATGTATCTCAGACTATTTCAGACTGTGCCTCAAATTTTGTCTCAGAATACTACAGGCTGTGTGTCAGACTTTGTCTTAAACTCTGTCTTAAACTCTGTCTCAGACAGTAATGTTTACATTACGCAAAAGTATTACCAAGTTTCCACTCGCCTACAGTTTTTGGAAATCACAGACATCGGATGTCACCAACGTCTCGCAGACAAATAGCCTGCTGAATATCTCTTTCTGTTGGCAAGTCCAAGCACTGTCATGTAAAATGTGTTGTGTCCGGCAGTGAGTGCAGCAATGAGCTACAGACAATATGAAGTAAAGTGACCCCTTTTAGTCACACGTTAACACACTAGAGCACAAAGTGTAAAATTCTTTCTCTGCATTTAACCCATTCACCAAGTGAAGCAGCGCCAGCAATGCAGCACCCAGAGAGCGGTGTGTGGGGACGATACCTTGCTCAAGGGTATCTCAGTGTTGCCACTGGCTGTCATGGGACTCGAACCCTGGACCTTCTGATCCCAGGGGCAACACCCTAACCCCCTAAGACACAGTTTGAGACAGAGTCTACAGTGAAAAAGCAAAGCAGCGAAGGAAAGCATGAAACCCAGAGGCGGAATTTGTTCTTGAATTTTAATATACATATTCCTGGCTTTCCCTTCCTGCTTTTTCACTGCAAGTCCATGCACAAACAACTGGGATTGCTTACTTCTTGCTGACATCTCTTTTTGGAAGATTAAAAAAATCCCCAGTGGTGGTCAAGAAGCTTCCTTTCTTATCTGCTAACCATCATTTCCATCTGTAGCCCAAGGCCTCGCTAAACATACTGATAGAGCTGACCAGCATGTGAATCCACTAGACCATCGGATTAATTGACTTTGATTCAACTATTCAGAGGCATAGTATTTCCTCGCTTAGTATGATGTTATTCTTTGTTACTTCTTGTGTGTGTTTATGTGACTAAACAGTTTGGAGACTAGACAGAGATTCTTCCTGGTGAACCATCTTTTGATGTTTGACCCCCATTACTGATCAGTCATGTAGAGAACAAACGACGACAATTTCAAGATTCACAATTACAGGACAGCAAGTTGTATAATGTGAACATTCCAGAGATCTGGGTGTACAAGGCATTAAAGGTGACTCTGACGCAGACTTTTTTAGGTCGACTCTCTCTCTCTGACAATCTCAGATTCTGTTTCCTACTCTGTTTTTGCCTCTTTCCCAGTTTCTCCTTCAGACTCTGCCTCAGGTTTTATTGCAGGCAGACTGTTTAAGACAGTACTTCAGACTCAGTTTCTGACAAGTGCAAGCTGTGCTTTAGACTCTGAGACACTGCCTGAGAGTGTGTTTTGAGTTCTGTCTCAGACTCGGTCAGAGACTTTGTGTCAGGCCTGCACTGGGACGTCTGTTCGTCAGCTACTTCCCAGCATGGCTGCTAACTGCCAGCCTACACCCTTTTATACAGCACTGTAAATTTTAACACATCTCCCAGCCTGCCAGAGCAACCCGCGCTCATTTAAAATGATTTATGGCAGCAGGTCCTGGCTCGGCTAAATTCCCCCCGCCTCTATTTTTCTCTTCTTCTGTCTCTCGCGCTTCTTCTCTCGGTCCGTTTCTGTCGTTAAACCTGGTTCTCTCCTGTTCTGTCATGTGTAATTCTACCAGTGCGGCTCATCTTCAAAAGGTCATGTAGACCTGGGCTAGGAGCACTGCTAAACACCCAGAGTGTGTCAGGCAGGAGATGACTCAGCGGGTTTTATTTCTCAGAAGGGCGCACCAAAGCATCCTTTGTGATTTACACAAAAGCGTCAAACACATGTCCGTCGACCAACTGCTTTTGAGCACACCTGGGATTCTCTGCAGCCTCAGAGCAATTCTTCCAAGTATTGTATTTACACACCAGCAGCAAGACATTTCTCAGAATGTGTTTTCTTCATCTTACAAGGTGACAGTTGTCAAAAAACACACTTAAACAAAGGCACTCTCAAAGTTGAAATGGCAGAAATCGTATTTTTACCTAAAAGTGACACATAAGAGCATAATAATAATGAGCTTATATTGTAATAATAATTCACATAATGCTATTGTGCGCATGTGGGTCATTTCAAGGCACAGGTGTTTTCACACTAATGACAGATACGAGTCACTGACAAACATGAAAGTGAATGGTCAAAGCAGAAGAATCACATCTCAGCAAAAAATCAAAGTTTCTAATGCGAACATAAGACTCACCTCGCTCCTGCACAAAGTAGGCCAGATAGAGGTCCAGCTCTTTGACGGAGACGCTGATGTGGTGTGGCTGCACACACAGGATGTGGTTGGAGCACTGGCCTCCCTTCACAAGCCGCTCTCCGTCTGTGCTTTCCAGAGGAATACCCTTGAAGAGGATGACCATTACGAGGTCCAGTCTCCACACCTTGTCCGCCTGCCTAAGACAGTCAATCCGCCTCATCTTGCCCTTCTGGTCCGGGTTGGACAGGACGCAGCACGGCGGCTTCTTGCCCGTGATGGACAGAACAAAGTCCTCGCGGCACTCAGGCCGAATGTCCTTACGAAGTTTGGCCAAGAGGCGCGAGGCCCATTTCTGCTTGACCTCAGGCTTCTCCCCCAGCAACTCGTCCTTGACGGCGCGCTCCTCATCCTTGGTCATGCGCTTTTCATGCTTCTTGAAGTACTTGCGCTTGCGCGCCTGCAGGTTGAACCAGGTGTAGGCAAACGCGCGGACATGAGGGAGCAGTGCCTCAATGAACGGATGGAACTCATCCTAAAGGGAAGGGAAGAAAAACATGATTACCCAATCTGCACTTCAGTTGCTAAACCGCTGAATGTGAAGCCTAATGCCACCATGTGTACGAAATTCTTTTTTCATTCAAAAATAAAAAAAATAAAGAACAACTGAATTCACAATGACTCTTTGTCAGATTTATTAAAATACATTCATGATAGCTAACCTATAAGGTTATAGTCTCGAGGAGGGCATTTCAGTCAAATGTAATATTTAAATATCATTTGAAAGGAATTATTTGAAAAATATTTAAAAGATCTCAGTGAAATACTGGTAGCATTTAAGTAATTGTGTAAATAATAATGTATAGTAAAATTACAATACATTAAAACTAAAGGTATAAATCATTAGTAATTCGCAAGAAATTGAAGAAAATTGGAAAAGGGATTTTTATAACTCCCACTATCTGTCCAACAACCACCCCGAGTTTCAGCACAGTTTTGCCTTGTCTCTGTCTTTAGTTTAGGTTTTGCTGTTCTGTAAGCTTTTCTGTATTATACATAATCACACAGGCAGAACAATCACATAAACATAGAAGCATTGTAGGCCTGCATTATCAACAAGACAATTTATTTCTGTAATCTTGGGTACTTTGTACCCTTGTGCTAAATTGTGGAATATTTATATTTTATTCAGTTCATTATTCTCAGTAGTTTGTGTATATGAGGTCTCAAATAAGCATTTAAATAAATTTGTATTACTTTAAATTTCTTTCACAGTGTTGTACTTATGTAAAATGGTGTTTTAAAGAGTATGCATGTATGCCTGATATCAGAAACATGGTGATATCATTTAGGCATGACATTGCTTTTGTTTTGGTTTAACTATCTTTGTGTTTCCAGTCACTTGACCGGGAACAATTTAGTTGGGGGTGTTGCTATGCAGTTGCAAAGGTGTATGCTGCGGTGAAGGAAGCGGTTGCTATGGAGATACTAGGCGACAGGCCCATCTCAAAATTCTATATGAATGAACTGTTAACAGGTGTGGTTCCCATAGAGTAAAAATTGAATTGAAGAAAATTGAAAAGGGGACATAAAGTGTGTGCGCGTGTGTGTGTGTCTGTGTGTGTGTGTGTGTCTGTGTGTGTGTCTGTGTGTTTATATGTGTGTGTCCTCAAAGGAACCAGCATGGTGGGGTGTGGGAATGTTTTTAAACTCTATTATATGCACTAATCGTTGTCTTACTAATTCATTTCAAATTAGTTCATAAGTTCAATAAAACACAAAATATCTTACAATTTTTCAAATATAAACAAAGCCATGGAACCATAGAGCAAACCAATGAAATTAACTGCATTTTCTAGAGAAAAAAAAGTCTGAGGCACCTCACTAGGACTTGCCTTAAAATCAATGATCGTTATCAATTGGTGTTGCACGCAATGGCTGATGCTGGCTAATTTGGCTAGAACCTGGTTTTACTGGAACATAGTAAACTTAAGTGTGCCATCCCTCAAAACTCTGATTTCCCACTTTACTGGAGGTAAACAGAATTCACATTGGTATGGAACACCTAACATCAGTAATAATAGTATATATCAGTCTTGCGCTACATATATGTCACGGACGTTGGGAGGATCCCGCATCCGTGATTTACCTCGGGGCAAGGAGCAGGCTGACAACCAGGGTTCCATGCTGTGGTTGTACGTTTATTAACAAAACAGAAAGCAAACCTGGCGCAATGGCCGCAAAAGAAAACAGGAACCAGATAACAGGAATCAGACTCAGAATAAACGTGAGGAAACAAGGCATATGTGAGGCGATGGACAGATAAACTGTGACACACAAAACAGAACTTAAATACTGAACATAATCAAAGAAGCAAAACAAAAGGCAGGTGGAAAAGGAGACACGTGATACAAAACAGACACAGTCAAAATAAAAGTCCCCAAAATATTAACGAAAAAGCAGTGGCCCCTACTGGCCACTGACCGACCCGTAACAATATAGCATACTTTATTTCTAAAGCATGAACATTACAAAAATTGCTGGCCTACTGTTACACAACTGCTGATTAACAAAAGCATATTATAAATAAATGAATGAAAAAGTGAATGAATGAAATCAATGTCAAAATCACATAAATGCAGAACATTTATTTATGCTTATGTCATATTATTATTTATTTATTTTATTTTGGGTTTTTTTAATTTTTTATTTAATTAGCTCCATTCAAACACGTTTTAAATGTTTGGTCCTCTGCAGCACAGAGGCCCTTAGAATTTAAAGAGCTCATTACTGGCAGCATTTCTGTAATGTTAAAAATGAGATGCTTAATGTTGCCATTCCTACGCTGAGCTGTGGAAACAGCAGATTTACAGGCGAACGCTGCAGAACTGCATGTGCGGATGTTGTTGAACAAGCACGTGCTTTTTTGTGCACAGGAGGCTTTTCAGTAAAACATCACAAAGCCGCAGAACTTCATCGGCCCAGCACAAGCACGGCCAGTCATCATTTATCCAATTACGTTTTGTTGACTATTTTCCCTCTTAGTGGTGACTTTCGACAACAATACACATCTGTGTGCCTCCCAGGCTGCTGGTGACCACAGTGCCTTAACTGTTTAGAGCATGATCATTCTGCAGCCTTTCGTTTGGTCTTACTAATCACTTCCATGCTTTTGCATCGCTAAAACCCTTATGCCAGAGCCAGCCTTGCAGCGCAAACAGGCGCCAAAAAAGCGGGAAAAAAATTTGCTGACTGAACATGCACATCTACCAAAATGAATATCGAGAGCCTTTTGTGCACGGTGCAAAGATGCAAAGTGTAGCTTACATGTGTTTGTATTTATGCATGCATGAGTGGCATATGCTGCCTGTATTTGTTAGTGTATGTGTGTGTGTGTGTGTGTGTGTGTGTGTGTGTGTGTGTGCGTGCACAGGATAGTCATAGCAAGAGTAAGTGCTAAGATCATAGCCTCTCTGAAAAATTCCTCCTTTTGTTATGATTCATGTTCTATAGGAGGGACGATCTAAAGCATATAATGAAAATGATAATCATACCATGACTGTACCATAATTAGTGTAGTATATAATACATAAATAATAATCAAAAATCAATTAAAGAGGTCGGATTTCGCTGCCATAGATCCCTGCCAGTGTAATTTGGGTTACGAATGTCAAAGCGTAGAAAGAGAAAGTCTGGAAGACAGAAAGAAAGTGAAAAAGAAAGACAACGAAAGAGTGAGAGTAAATCTATACAACACAATGACTACATCACATCGACATGACACAACATTATGTAACGCATAGTGCAAAAATACAACACCACGCAACAACACCATGCAGTATTAACACAACATAACACAGTAGAACGCAACACAACATGATATTACAACGCAGCATGATACAGTTCAGCACGTACCAAAGTAACAAAGTCTGACATTCAAAATATATATTGAAGAGATTCATAAGGAAACTAATGCTCCTGCTTATCATTTAAATGCTCCAAAATTCACAATATATAAATAGTTTTGTTTGCCCTTGTCTGCTTCAGTACACTGCGGCTCCCACAATCTTATGACAGCTCACTTTTTGATATATGGACCAGGGGGCCCAAATTATAGCTCATCAGATTTTCATGTAAAGCAGGACAGTGTGTGCTAAAGTGTACAACCATCATTACAACCATCACTACACATCTGTGAATGGTCATAAACATTTTATCACATTTGACTGAATGAATTAAAATCATGAACCAAAACGGCTTTGTTTAAAACAAATGCCTTAATCTCCTTAAAAAGAATTAAAAGAGTGCTCTCCCACTCAAGAGCTCAATATTCCACCATCCCAATGAAAAGACCACTTTAGTTCCACCCAAAAAAGTCAAGCTGTTTTTTACTGATTGTGTGTTTAGTTTATAGTGGTTCTTTGTAACGTTCTTTAGTAACACCTAACAATATATAATAAAACTCAACTCAACATCACATTCAATACAATAAAAAATATAAAACACTGTACTCAATATAATACAATGGTTGTACAACTCAACATCATACAAGATGGTGAACACAAAACCAAACCCAGTACAACACAGATCTACCCAACAGAAACAATACAAAGAAAGAAATACAGCCCAGCACAAACCCAGAACACAACGTCCTGCCATCCGCCTCAGTGTCCTCAGTCCACCCCACACCTCATCACAGGGAAACTTGTGTGTGCTGATGTGTGACTATAAAGATGCCACCTCTGCTCTCTGCTAATAAACAACTCTCTGCTCTCTGCTAATGTAACAGCCCGCACATGTGACCCTCATTTTCAGATTTAATGTGTGTGTGTGTGTGTGTGTGTGTGTGTGTGTATATATATATGTGTGTGTGTATATATATATATTAGGGCTGTAGAGCGATTAATTAAAATTAACTAGTTCGTCGCAAATCTGGGGGAAAATTAATCGCGATTAATCGCAATTCTATGTCAACCCAATACATAATATAGAATGAACACACTAAGTCATCAATTTTACAAAGAAAGCTTTGTTTATTTTGTCCAAACTCTGTCACACTTTTAAAAGCTGTGAGATCTTTTAAAAACTTACTTTTGAATAGAAAATGCATAACATCTT
>JBBIGB010000017.1:14157278-14175903 GCA_037577075.1 Alestopetersius hilgendorfi | reverse complement strand
TAGATAGATAGATAGATAGATAGATAGATAGATAGATAGATAGATAGATAGATAGATAGATAGATAGACAGACAGATTGCTGTTTATTATTGTTATTGTTGTTGTTGTTGTCAGTAGTAGTAAAAGAAGCAGTAGAAGTAATAGTAGTTGAAATAGTTGTAGTAGCAGTTGTAGTAATAGGATTATTATTTGTGTAATTCTTGTTATTCTTGTTGTTGTTGTCATATCATTTTATGTACTTCTTTTTATATATAGTTACAACAACAAATGGATAAAAAATAATACAATAGTATTATTTTAGTACTACAATAATACTACAGTTGTATATAAAACCATATACCAAATAAATAAATGAATAAATAAAGTTTTAGTGATTAAAAATGAGTGCAAATCGATGTTTTGGTTATCGGCTACCATATAACACATTTTCCATAGGAGGCGTATTACATTTTAATGACACTGTTATTACGCTGCGAGGGCTAGAAATATGAAGTCCAAGACGAAGCTTCAGAATCCTTCAGCAGTTCGCTTAGTCATGTGGTCAAATGCAGTTTTATTCCTACCCAACTGATCTGCTGTCTGGGTCGTACAGTTCAGAGATGGGCTACAGGCTGTGATCAGTGAAGATTTCTAATTTAGGCATGCCGGTGCTGAACCTGTGTAAATACCGTCTGAACTCTGTTTGTGGTTGACATTTAACTGTTAAAGCCTTTCTTGCCGTTTTCACTATGAATAGGCTTCTACAAGTTTCACTGTTTCCACTAATGGAAGGTTTATGTGTGTCTTTTATCTGCCTTATGTGTCTCTAAATAAATATTAAAAGTTTTACTTTCATTCCACAGAACTGCACCTTAATGTGGAAACCTGTGTGGACTCGAAGTGCTATTATGATTTAATGAATCTTTCTTATGCTAAACCTCCACACATTAAGCTGCTTTGGTCTTTTTCTTTCCCTAAGAAGTGAACACTTCTACGTGATCTCCCGTTTGAGCTAACAGCACTGAAAGGAGCCCAGAAAGTGTGAGGAAGCGGAGTTACCTGTGATATTTATTTTGGCCACCTGTAACTGCAGCACACGGGACGTTAGGGAGCGTAATCAGTGGAAGCAAAGGGCCGCAGATCACTACAATAAAACCCAGCACTGGGACACTTATCATTCTGCCTTATTTAAAGCTCCAAAACATCTACATTTCAAATGAAATAGCTATATTTCTCAGGTCTAAGGTTCTCAAATAAGGGAGCTGAAGGCATTCGGTTGTTTATTTGACTTTTAATGATTTTTGTGATGTTTAAATCATTTTCTGGCTGGAGGGCTAGCTCTCTTCATCAAGTCTGCACACAGATTTACTTATATAAACTGTAGGTGTTTAACTCATAGCTGCATATAAGTGCCACTGTAGTTATGAAATAATTCATAATAAATGCAGAACAAGTCATTGTAGTAACTGAATGTTTTGTAGTAGATACTGAAAAATAATATGGATACTAAAAAAAAATGTGATTAATCTGAAATTTGTAAAGTAGATACTGATAATTTATAGCAGATGCTGAATTATCCATAGTACGCACTAAATCATTTATGGTAGATTATCAATTATTGAAAGTAGCTACTGACCAGTCCACATGAAGGCATATTTAATCCATAATCATGTGACTACAAAGACCACAATGCAACAATGCAAATGCTTGCAATTATTCTTAGCTTATAGAGATGTGAACCATTTGCGAGGTTTGATTAATTAAATAATTAAGACACACACACAGACACACACTGTTACACATATGTACAGATTAAATTGTAATTGAAATAAAATTACGTTTTACTGTCAGTTGCTGTGGAGTATGAACAGTATGAAAGCCATGCCCTGACTGACAGACTATGATAGTGTCAACATTAAACTCCCAGGTTGGTAGTAACACAGGGTACTCAAGGACATTTGTTTTTCTTGAGTATTTTTGAATGCCAATACTTTCACTTCTACGAGGACATTTGAGAGAAAAATGGTTTATTTTTGTCTTCAGTCCCAGGCTGCCCTCCACACCTTCAGTTACGGCTGAGCCGCCGTGGAGCACGGGGCAGTGCCAGGGTGCGTTCCACAGGCCACATGGGCGCAGTTGCCTTCTTACTCATTGCAGCACAAGCCAGGCTAATCTGGGCCCACTGGAGTAAAGCTGCCCTGGCACGTCGTCCCGGCCAAACATAGACAGCCCGAAACCCAGCAGAGAGACGCCATCACACACTCCAGCACCAATTACACACTTTTTAAAAAGGGGGGAAAAAATCTCGCCTTCCAAGAGCAATTGCCAGAAACTAAACTCAATAAGTATTAAATAGTGCACGCTGGGAAAGGCTTATTTATTTATTTAAAACCAACTTGGTTTTGTTTGTTATTTCTTTGATAACAACCATGTTTTACTTTTGCGGCCAAAACCAAATGTGATTTTATAATAATAAAAAAACATGGAGAAATATTACAAGGCTTTATATATATATATATATACCGGCCTGTTGTGGATTTGAATTTTCTCTTGTTTCAACTTAATGAATGGGGGCTGTGTGAGTTTCAGATTTACTTGATAAGTGTTTTTTTAGTCAGTTTTGTTGTTTAGTTTTGAGCATATCCCTCCCATTGGCTCCTGGGCCCGTCTATTCGTATTTGGCTGTCCTTTTTTCATCCTCTTTGTTTTTCCTATCCTTCTGGTCTGCCTTCCACTGAGTTATGCAACTATATTTGCCATGTGATAAATTATGTCTTGATAAGCTTGTCTAACCTTATTGTGTATATCGTCTGTACTGAAGGAACACCAACTGCATGTTTGATTACAAATGGAACATGATTAGTCCTGTTTAATTTGATTTAATGCAGCACAAATGATTTGTGTTCGTAGTTATTTTCTGTCTAATTACACTGGAGAAAAAATGTATATGATAACATATGCTGTGAAAGGGATCATAATTATACATTTGTACCATGTTGCCCACCCTTACTTTTGCATGTGTATATATGTTTTAGAGCCCTTTTAACAATAAACTCTACTTCTGAGTCTGATTCACTGACTGCTGGCTAATCCAGTTGCTTCTAATGCGCTCAGATCACTTTTTTTCTTGATATACTTGAATTCCTTGTAGAAACTACTTGACACACTATTTGATTTAAAATGACATCCAATATTTCATTAATTTGAGGGTAGAAAAATGCAGTTACACTCCTTCTTCTCTGGCCGCACTCCAGTCATTGGATTTGTTTGAACTGATGGGTGAGTGCAGATACTGGATTATAACTGCAAATATTTGACTTAGTGAAATAAATTCAAATATTTAAGCTAACACACACAATAACTCACAATGTATTGTTTCTTTGATAGAGTTCCAATGTTATTTTATGTTTAAAATAACTGTTGCTGCCCAAAAAAATGGGGTTTTGATATTATTTTGGCCCCAGAAGACCTAAGACTTTCATACACTTCAGTAGTAATAAACTAGCCAATCAGAAAATGAACTGCAGAGTTTAGTGAGGTAATGTGTATATGAACAAAATATATATGTTTTTGATTGTTGCAAAATGTTCAGACTTCCATTAGCTCTGAATATCCCAGATTACATGACGTTTTCCAAGGTTACTCTGATTTTTTTTGTACAAACTGTTTTTCTTTGACTTTATTTTAACTTCTGAAATTATGGCATAACCCAGTATGACCTTTGGCCACACAGTGCACAGCAGTCCTCTGGACACGTAAAGGATATTACCCAAAAAGGAAAGAAAAACAAGAGTTTGATGATTTCTTACATATACTATTTTGGACTGTAGGAAAATACACAGGCAAAGCAAATAAAAGTGCTCTACACTGAGCTTCCAGCAATCGCTCCAGCGCCACAGTCTTGTGGCAATCTTACTGCATCCAAGAACATGACTCACACATCCAGAATATATCCAAGAATATGACCCACAGTTCCAAGTGAGTTTAGGCATTTGAACTGTAAAATCGCACTTATCTCAAAACTCTGTTCATACAGGATTCCGCACTTTAAATATGACACTGTATATTCAAAAGGAAAATAAAGCATGGACAATACATGGAATTTAAACACATCTGAAAGGAATATTCAGCTTGGATTTGCTATCAGAATGAATCAAGTAACCAGGGCTCTGTACTGATTCTGCACAGTCTCAGTAAGTTTCCACAGAACTTTGCACGACTGTAGCTTGTGGTCACACATGCCCTCTACTGGTATCACATGAGAAAACCAAAGGAACCAAACCAACAGGTCTCACAGAAGTGAAATAACATAAAGTGGCCCTTTATAGTCACACATGAATACACCACTCCACAGCACACAGTGTGAACAATGTCAATTTCGTTCTCTGCATTTAACCAGGTGAAGCAGTGGGCAGCCATTAGAGCGACTCCCAGGAAGCAGTGTGTGGGGACGGTATCTTGCTCAATGGTACCTCAGTGGTGCCACTTGCTGTCCTGCAATTCAACCCACAACCTTACAATCACAGGGGCAACTCCCTAACCACCAGGCCACCAACTCAGAATTAAAGTGCCCGTATTGTTTATTTTTTAAAACAAAGAGTGGCAATACTATACATGTTGAAACTGTTCCCAATCCATACAGTGTACTAGTATATGAAAGAAACAACCCATCATGAAAAAATCAATTTTATGATGTCACAAACATTAATAGTTACATGCTGCAATCAGCCATAAAACCACCCGACATATCTTTTGCATGCTGACTTTGTACCATCAAAACAGTTTTGGAGATCTCTGGAGGTATACTGGGGTATCTGGTAGCAAGATTTTAAAAGCAGATCTGCCCCACTGGGGCAGCTGGTAGCCTAGTGGTTAGGGCATTCATCCTGCAACCAGAAAGTCCGGATTCGATTCCCAAGACCGCTAGGCACTGCTGAGGCACCCTGAGCAATGTACCGTCCCCACACACTGCTCCCCGGGCGCTGTGTTCCTGGCTGCCCCCTGCTTCACTTGGTGAATGGTTTAAATGCAGAGGTTGAATTTCATGCTGTTCACACTGTGTGCAGTGGTGTGTTCACGTATGACAAATGGTCACTTTCACTTTTACGGTCCCTGGGGTTGTGGCTTCCAGGGACTGGACTAGTCTTTCCAGCAGAGATCTCGGGAATTTGCAGGCAAGTCAACACCTCGAATTCTTTGCCATGTTCCTCAAACAATTCCTGAACAATGTTGTGAGTGTTTTATACTGCTGACAGAGGCCACCTCAATTAAAGACACTGTCAGCAAGGGTTGTACTTGGTCAGCAACAATGTAAAGGTTGGTGGTAGGTGTAAAAGTAACGTCCACATGAATGTCCAGACCCAAGGCTTCCCAGCAGAGCAGTGTCCAGAGCCTCACACTGCCTCTGCTGACTTGTCTTCCTCTCATAGTGCATCCTGTTGTCATCCCTTCCCCAGGTAAGTGACGCACATGCACCTGGCCACCCACATGATGTAAAAATGTGATTTATCAAAGCAGGACACCTTATTCTATTGCTCCATCACCTTCTTCTATTGCTCCGTGGTCCACATTTCTGATTCTCACATGCTAATTGGAGGTACAAGGACAGGGTTCAGGATGAGCACTCATCTTTGGCTACTCAGCCTCATACACAGGAAGCTGTGATGCACTGTGTGTTCTGACACCTTTCTATCATATCCAGCCATAGCTATTTGAGCAATTTATGTGACAATAGCTCTTCTGTGGGATTAGACCAGATGAGCAAGCCCTCGCATCAAAAAACTCTCCAGTTCACCAGTTGTTCCTCCTTAGACCACTTCTGGTAGGTACTAAGCAATGTATACCAGCAAAACCTGGAAGACCTTGGATCCAGTCATTTAGTCATCACAATTTGGCCCTTTTCAAAGTCATTCACGTCCTTATAATTCATGTTTCCTGTTTTCAAAACATCAACTTCAATAACTGACTGTCACTTGCCACCTAATAATATATCCCACTCCTTGACAGGTGCTGCTATAATTAATATCACTTCACCAGTCAGTGGTTTTAAATAGTCATTTAGGGTTTACAAACAAAATATATTACATCTGTATAATTCTGGTCAGCATATTTTATTTGTATGCAGATGTACTTTCAGTACACTTTAATCAAATTCATTGAATTTGTGTGAATATGGTATGAATATGAATACATTTTCTTTTAAAAATGCAAATTTAATCATCACACACGCACAACACGATTCAGGAACAGTTTTTAACCCAGTGCCATCAGACTGTTCAACGTACAGTAACTGTGGTCCTCTCTGTTGCAGATGTATTATCTGTTCTTCATACTATGTGTAATACTGTAGCACACAACACTTTACGCTTACACTGCACTGTCACTTCACACTGCACTGTCACTTTACTGTACTTTATACAACTCAAGACTACTGTTGCTTGTCACTGTTGCTGCACTGTGTTGTCTTTCATGTCTTTTATGTCTTTATGTTCTATCTGTGAAGAGGGTGTTCAAGTAAGAATTTCATTGTACTCTGTACATATGACAATAAACTTCAACTTCAACTTCAACTACAAAAGTCTG
This sequence comes from Alestopetersius hilgendorfi, assembly GCA_037577075.1. Taxonomy (NCBI): domain Eukaryota; kingdom Metazoa; phylum Chordata; class Actinopteri; order Characiformes; family Alestidae; genus Alestopetersius; species Alestopetersius hilgendorfi. Next base: position 14,169,342 of record JBBIGB010000017.1, on the reverse strand, counting down.
CGTTATTAATTATGCAAAAATGAATAGAAGGTGTAAAGAGAAACTGGTGTATAAACTCACACATGCTCACGTACGTATTCAAAACTGAAATACAAGCGAAATACAGGATACATTTTGACAATACTGGGCCCTTTAGTGCCTGAGCTATGAACTCCCATTTCTCTTTTATACAGATCATGCCTTTTCTAAACTGCAGACTGTTTTGTAAAGTGTGTTTTTAGGCCAGAATTATGCCTAATAGATCATTGATAATAAAGTAACCTACCTGTGTCTAAATGTAGGTTATTTGAACTTCTAATAATAGGTTAACAGAGCAATAATCAGCATGTTACATTTTGTTGCCTCAGCACTTAAAATGTCAATTTTTTTATTTAAATTATTTTTATGAATTAAAATAACAGCTGCCCATTTTTAAGAGCAAAACCTAAAATCCTTTTTACAGTGTTTCTGTTATGAAACTGCAGTGCTCTTGAACAGTAAGAAAGTGTAGATGAGTTTGTGTATATAGAATATGTTCTTTTGGACAGAATGAATAACAGCGATCAGCATTTCTGTAGTTTCGCTCGCGGGTGGAACTCAGTCAAAGCACAACTCAGCACTAAACGCACAGGGACTCTGGAGGCAGGAGTCCCAGTCCGACATGCTGCTTAGGACAGGAGGCAGAAACTCTAGGAATGTTAACACTATGTGCTGGTCTTCATTGTTTTTATTTATTTATGTAATTGTTTTATGGTTTTAATGCTTTACATAGAGTGGATTGAACTGAGAACCATCTATTAATTAAAGGAATATTTAACCCCTAGCATGTTAAAATAGTTACATAATAATTGCTAGTTATGCTCTGAATTCTGTTTATATTCTATTTACATTCTACATGTACAGGTTTGAGGCAGCACTTCTCACCTTTCTGGAGTAAAAAATGATTTATATACCAAGTGGTTGCACACTAATAAAATATTGCCCTGCTCTAATTGAGGAATCCCTCTACATTCATAAAGAAGTTTGGTCTTTTAAGTTTGGTCTTTGTGGCAAGAATTGTGTTGATGTTGAGTATTTTATTGTTTTATATTTACATGTTTTACAATTTGATACATTTTAACTCTGTAAAAGTTAAATGACATGCTCACAGAAATGATGTACTTATCACATGCAAATCATAGCAAAAAATATCTCTCCTGCCACTCCAGTCTTTCACATCTCCTTTAATTGTAAAATTAATTGTTAATTTTCAGTGTAAAAGGTTAAATTGATCTTAAGTCTGGACTAAGCTGCGTGGTTAGAGGGGAGTCAACAGTAAAAATGTTTTTTGCTCCAGGACTGGGTTCACTTGGGGTGTAAAAGAGTCCCAAAGTCTTCCAGAAAGCTTAATTTTTTCAAAGACCCAGTGCCATGACAGGCTTGTGTAAAAAATAAATAAATAAATAAAAAATAAACACTTCGCTCCAAACCAAAAAGATCCAGGCCAAATCGAACCCCAGGCCAAGACTTCACCACTGTGTCTCACAGAAGAACAACTTTTCTCTCACTGCACCTCCTTCTGAATGATCACTAAATGCAAATTGAGTGTATTTTTTTCCATTTTCGGAGCATTTGTAGTGCATTACGTTGCCCGTTGGGTTGATCTGAGTTTTTCCACTATAAACAATTGGTTCAACTCAGGCAGGCTTGGTCTGACTGGAGACGTGTTATGCTGAAAACAGTGTCAGCTCTATGCCAGGACTCTTTACTGAGGGAATCACTTGAGAACTACATTCATACAATGTAAAATATGTGCTTTGATACTCATGGACTAAACAGACATTCTTAACAGACATAATTTGCCACTGATAACACTTACATGTTATTTAGGGCATTTCTAATAAGAAGCAATTAGAAATTACACCCCTGTCTGCAGAGCATTTGTGTTTGCTCACATTAACTCATTTAAATCTGACAGTAATTGGATGAGAGTGTGGAGTTGGGGCTTTCTGTGTGCTACCATGTTTCCTGTCACGATATAAAAGAAGTGTCATGCTGCTTTTATTGTTGAATGCACTGCGATTCTCACTGTATGACTGGATGCACACATTCAGAAACATTATGGAAGTATATACTGGACTGTTGCATCAGAGGAACAATAAGAGACCACTAATTTGTTTCACAAACAGAAAAAAACTGCTACATCAGCATGCTTTTAATCTAATGTGCATACTGGAACTGCATTATGCAGCAATGTAATCGCAGAATGGTATTTTGTCCATATATTACTATGTATTGCCCTGCTCTAATTGAGGAATCCCTCTACATTCATAAAGACCTCCAGTCAGCAGGCCCTCCCGCAGCATCTCCCTCCGAACCATTTGCATAACGCCGAAGTTTAATTTATCATGATCCAAACCCCCACTGGGGCCGAACTAATGGCTATTAGAAAATGATTACTCTGCAGTAATTTGGCAGTGATTATGCTGTAATAAGCTAATGTACCTGCTCCTCCTAACAGCAGGCCCAAGGACTCTTATTAGGCGCAGATAAGTTAGCACGCGTCACGTCGTATTGACCATGTTCATGAAGCTCATATTAAAGTGGTTAGCACTGCAAATGAAATCACAGAGCCAATTAAGAGGCCTTGAAATGAGACGACTGATGTGTATTTCCGCAGGAAAATGAAAAACAACTAAAGGGGTTGAGATCTCAAGCAGTGTGAAATGTGTTGTCAAATCAGGCAGGAATTAAACACATCAGCACTTACTTTGACCCAGCAAAAGTGAACTGAGTGACAGAACTGTACTGACAAGATCTGTTGGTATAGTTGAGGTTTCACATTCACCTTTGGCCCCCAGTTTTGGGCCTGTATTGATGATTTGACAAGCTACAAATACACACACAACCAATCACTTTTATCACCAAAATGACATCATTTACAAGTGTATTCCAGAGTCTGGAGCAGTTTTTGCTCATGTGTGCACTGCCAGGGTGAGTAATCACTGTTTTGTTTTTATGGAAAAGCAAAACCCGTTTTCTCACATGCAGGCCTGGCCTATATTTATTATAAAACCAATATAATTTATAGTCATATGCAAAATCTGTGTGTGTCAGGTAAAATTACATGATTTGTTTATCGAAAATATGCACACATTCCCAACAGAGAACATTTTAATGGACAATTAATGTTTATTTGCAGTATTACCATAATGGAAAAAAAGTATGGCCCACTTTAGATTTAATTTTTTCCCCCCAATATTTTAACCTTAGCAAAAAAAAATTATGTGGAAATTATGAGGGAAAAAAATATACATTTTAAATGTGTTCCCAGTAATATGCCTGTGGCTTATTACAGCAAACTATAGTAACTGAATTTACAATAAGATGATATTACTGTATTTACTGTATATCGTTTTCTAATAGGTCAGTAATACCTATTTACACATTTGAGGTGTTTAATCCCTGGCCTAATAGAAAAAGATGTACAGTAATACTATTATATGGAACAGCATCATAATGGTGACACCATTACAGCTTCCTCACATCAGTCCTATGTTCTTCGGCTTGTTTGTTCATTAGAAAATCCACGCGTCTTAAGTGAGACTAGTCACTTTAGAGCAAAAGCGTTACTATCTATTTTAATGTAGCTAATAATGATGAACAGAAGCTTGCAGCTCAATTAGATGGAGTATTCTATTGTTAGCAACATTAGTTTGACTGAACTATTCCTTTAAATAATCCGTGTTTATGTACTGAGCTGAGATCCATAAAACCTAAAATACAAAAAAACTGTAATTAAACTTGCATGCACTGTCCAACTTTGGGCGAGAGAGCAATCAGTCATCACTTTGCCTGAAAACTAGTGTTTTTGGTTAGCTAGTTTTACAATATCCATTAAAATGGTCTAAATGAAGCTGTTTCTAACACGTGTGACATGTACTGTGCCCTTTCAGTTTGGAAGCTTTCAAATCTTACAGAAGCATTTCATGGGAGAAAGCAAGAAAACAGTGTGGCAGAATGTGTGTTTGCCACATAAGAAAGTAACTGGGCCTTAAAATGAGTTCACTGAGAATTGTTATTTGTTATATTAAGCCACGTAACGATATATGTTTTCAGTTGTGATGCAATCTGGGGTTAAGAGTGAGCTCAATTTTGGACATTTCGTGTGTTAGAATGTCTATTGATTATATATAATGGCAAAAATAAGCTCAGAAAAAAACAAGAGATTGCAAAGAAGTGTGTGTTTGTACATAATAGTGCTCTTATTAAATAGATCCCAAATAAACCACAAACTTTTTAACAAAATAAACATACAATCACGAGATTTCTGAAAAATGTCGATAAATGAATAATTCTATAGTACACTTATTATTTGGGTTTAAATCATTGTCATTGTGTGCATTATTATCATATTATTATGTGCAGTAGGCAATATCATGCAATTTTCTTATTGGGTGCTAAAACATTATCATTATGTGGATTATTTTGTCATGTGCAATATCATGCAGTTTTCTTCTTGGCTGCTTAATCATTTCATTACATGTAATATATTACTATCATTATCTGCAATAGTCTTACAATGTAAAATATCACTATTCATGTCAACATTACTTCAATACTACTGATCACTATGGGCAATTACATACTCCTAACCACTGTTTGTGTTCATTTAACTACAAGTTACTTATCTATAGTATTTATACCCTGCATTTGTGTGTACTGTATAGTATACTGTGTATACTGTCATAACATAAGCATTTTGATTCTGATTCTGATAGCACTGCTCACTTTACTCTGAAAGGATGCATTCAGATACACAGTGTTAATGACTGACAGGGGATAGGAAAGGACAATGCAGTTTAAAATTTGAACACTGTTATAAACATTAAATAATTATATCTGCTTTTCAGTACTGTTTTGAAATTGTTACTCCCGTTTCTGATCATGCAATATGGTTTACAGCAGAGGTCCCCAACCACTGGGCCGCGAGTCATTTGGTACTGGGCCACACAGAAAGACAGAATAAAAATATTTTGTTGATTATCAGAGTCTGAAAGATCTATTATTTTGAAAAAGATGCTTGTCTTGGTCATGTGATACGGTACATCAAATATTTAGCCCACGAGCTAGCAAAAATGAATAAAAACCAAATGCTCTTTGTTTTTAGTCGTATCTATACTGGTCCATGAAAATATTGTTTTACATAAACCGGTCCGTGGCACAAAAAAAGTTGGGAGGTGCTGGTCTACAGGACTGAGGTATAGATTCAACTAATATTTACATTTATATAATTTAGCAGATGCTTTTTATCCAAAGCGACTTCCGTTCTCTAACTTAAGGGTCTAGCTCAGTAGCTCAGTGGTTGGAACCCATGACCTCTTGGTCCAGAGGTAAGTATCCTACATACTAGAACCACTAATATATTTAAAAAGATCAATGTAAGGACACCATGGGTTGGTTATTAATCCAACATCCTCTTTTTGAGGCCAGAATATAGACTTAATCCAACATATCCAATTAAACTCAAATCACAGTTCCTTACCGCAGGCACGTCAGGACAGTTTAGGGCAAACAGTCGTGGAAAAGGGAGCACTGGCTCCCTCTAGTGTTAAAAAAAACCCTCACATGTTTATTCCCTCATGCCCGTGTCTTCAGTCTGTACTGCACTGTCCTGAAAAACTATACATAAATAAAAAAGACAAAAGAGCATAGCCTACAGAACCATCTTAGCAAAAAGGAATCGATATAATACCAAAAATGGTTCTTTGACCACAGTAAAACCCTTTACCCAGTATAAAACCATTTTAAATAACAGGTTCTCACAGCCATGTTGAACTCATGGCTATATCAAGGCATGTTTTATTTGAAATAAAGGAACAAGGAACTTTCACTAGAAAAAACACTTTCTAAAAAGCATCTAAAAAATAAGTAAGTTAGACATTTACATTATATTGTTTCACTTGTCACTAAAAATATACAATGTTAAGCATGCATTGAGTGTCCAGACACTGAGGCACTTTTAATTTTCTCAGAAATGCTCCAGCCTGTACAGCCTGCGTGGAGTTTGTGTGTGCAGACAGGCCAACACAAATCCAGAGAGTAATCCAACAGCTTAATCACACTTAATGCATGATTTCCAAAAAGCAGAATTACGCTAACACCCAACTCAATTTAATGCACTCAAGAGAGCAACGGATAAGAGAGCTGCAAAGAAGCCCAAGTCAACGGATTCAAGATTCAAGACTCTTCCCCGAACCAAACAGCAGGACTCAGCTCTGTGCACGAATAGAGCCACAGTAAACAGTTAACAACACGGTAAAAGAGACAAATTAGGCCAAATAAAATGTTCCATCAGCTTCAAAAAATTAACTGAAACATGGTTAATGTGATGTAACACATTTGATTCATGTGCAACCGACTGACACATTCAAATCACATAAATTCGGACATGAGTTACAGTGAGCCATGTGTTACAGTGATTTTAACAAGCAGGGACGTTAATCTAGAAAATATTATTGTTGTCATGCAATCACGGACCACTAAAGGAACTTCCAAATGCCCATAATTTTATATTGTATACACTTTTGCATGACTGATTTAGCTTTTTTCCTAAAATAATGAGTAAGCTGTACTATAGCAATGCAAAAACATTCAATTGCACTAAACTGTACACATGTTTAAATTCAAATGGATCTCTAATTGTTCTGTTAGTGGTCCATGATGTTTGTGGGGCAGCTGGTGTCCTAGTGGTTAGGGAGATACTCCCTGCAAGCAGAAGGTTGTGGGTTTGAATCCCAGCACTGCTAGTTTCATCACTGAGGTACCATTGAGCAAGGAACCATACCCACACACTGCTCCCCAGGCACCCTTCATTGGTGGCAGCCCCCTGCTTCACTTGGTGAATGGGTTAAACGCAGAGGAAGAATTTCACCCTGTTCACACTGTGACCATAAGTGGCCATTTAATTTACTTCCTATATAGTGCAATACATAGAGATTAAAAAAACCTGGTTACAGCATCCAGACAGAGTATAATATTCTACACTTGTGGAAGTCAGGTTTTCACAACATGACATGCTACAAGCGAAAAGGAGCCATTCAATCCCATTAAACTAGGTTGACCACTGTTGAAAGCAGGTCTAACTACAACAGATATTTAAATTCAATAGGACATTCACATGACATACTGATTATTTTATATTGTAATTGTATAGACGATTATATAGCACATACCTACATCTAAAGTTTATGTTTATGATTATTAATGGAGGAGCCTGTTCTTTTATTGACCAGCATAGGCAGAGTTAAGAAAGTAAGACATCAAGGATTATTCTAGTCACTGCATAGTGGTTTATAGTGAGGTGAATAGATGAGAAACATGATTCAGCCATTTAGATATTAGGACTATGTTATCCATTTTTTAAACACTTTGAATCAGTATGCAGGACATGAAGCAAAACGTGTAAAAATGGATGGATGTTTTTAATGTGAACAAGCTCATGAGTACTGCATCTTAAATTGTCTGAGACAGACTGTTCAAAGCGATGTTCATTGCTACAATGTGCACTATGACATATTCAGCAAATTCTCCCTGGGACCTTTATTAAATGAGAACAAACTGAAGTGGTATTAGCGGCTCATTAGAGTTTTTAAAAGAGGATTATCCTTACATTTTGACTCAGCCGAGTGGCTCTCAGGTCTGTGCAATATGTCAGGTCTATTCATCGCTTCTGGAACACTATTCCCTCCATCCACTACAACGCTACATTAATTTAATGCTTTAGACAATAATTTTGCCTGAATTATATCTGAGAGCCATTAAGGGTGTGTTCACACACTTTAGGAATGAGTGTGAATGACTTAAAGATTAACCAAGAAGGAAGAAGAGGCCTGATTGTGTGCAGATGCCTGAAGACCCCCACCAATAACAACAACCCCTACCCACTACCAGTCCCATCACAGATGGTGTCAGGATAATTCTGGACGATTTTCAGAGAAATTCGAAAGAATAATCCCAGGGATTTTTCAGTGCTGCTGAACTGCAGTTAATTAGAGACAGTTAAGACAAGCAGCTTCCAGATCTATCTGTTAGGACAGGAAGTGGAACTGTTTTTGGGCAGACAGACGCTAGTGGAAGTAGTAGTTCTACTAAGGTAGTAGGCTGGTTAATAGAGGCTGAAGGGGATTGTCACAATAGGTTCATAACATTAATAATAGCAGTAACACTAGCAATTGGTTAGTAATAGGTCAGTAGTAGGTGAGCAGCAGATCATCAGTAGTAGAAAACACAATGTAATGAGTTGGACAAGGGATAAGATAAAATAAGATAACCCATTATTAGTCCCACGGGAGGGAAATTTGCATTTATTTCCGTTTTTGAGTTTACTGAGTTTCAGGTCCAGTTTGGGCACCGTGGGGCCTTTTCACTTAATACCAACAATGATATTTAATCAGAGCATTATCTAGCAATTATCTCATTTAAAACAGCAGCACAATGTGTCAATGTGTATAAATTCAAACACCGGTTGCAGCATACAGATTTAAAACCTTATGCAGGTTATATTTTACTGGGGAAAAAAACTAAATTGGTTGTGAACACTGTTTGATTAAAACAGTGGGTGTGAGTGTGTTCACAGTGAGGTTTTATTAATACAATTGGAAGATTCACCCACATTAATTTTTCCATTTGCTTTAATACTCAGTACTCAAGTTCAAGTTCAAATTAGCAGCGGGAGTGTACCACAATAAAAGCAACAAACAAAACATACAACATATAACACAGACCACCCACAAACCACAAGAGGAGATAAAGATAGTAATAAATAAGTAAATAAATAAATAAATAAATAAATAAATAAATATGTATAAATAGGTAAATAGATAACTAGCTAGAATAAAACTCACTAAGTGGACAAGGGCTACCCCTCTTTTTCACCAAGTTAAGAACATGCATGGAAAGAGGGATAAAAGAATTACTATGTCTCTGTTTAAAAGCCATGGGCATTCTAAAATGAAAGGTAGATTTATTAATTGGTTATTCTGATTCATAATTGGTTATTTTAGTTTGTATGTAGCCGAGTGGTTCATCTAATCCTGGCACAGAGCTGCCTCTGCTTACCATCTTATGGAAATTCATTAAGACTGACGATTATCAGTGATGTATTTTAGATTGGCAAAAGGTCGAGCGTGACAACTTTCTTCACAAAATCCGTTCCACTAATTGGGAAACAAAATGTATTAATTTCTCTGTTACTCTCTAATTATGTTGGTTGTCAATTTGACTCTGTTGGTCATCAACCCAGAGCTTGAAGTCATAACCATTAGGGAGCTTGCTTATTAATATATATTTAAACATAACAGAGAGAAGAATTCTTAATCGATTATTTTCAGTTGGCACTTCCATGAACGTCACCCAGTTGTTCCCAGCAAAAACTTAATGATGGAATTAGAGAAATACTGCAATACTTTAAACATCATGCTAAATATCATTTTTTAGTGTAGCATGTGGGTAGTGGTACTAGTAGCAACAGAAATTGTGGGTTAGCAGTAAACATTGCAATAAGAGTGGGTTGTAGTTAGTAATTTGCACAGCTACACTGAAAAAAGGTGCTTTACATGCTGTTAAATGGTTGCATGTTAATAAAACAATTGAACAATTACTTGCTTGGTTCTTTCCTAATTCTTTACTTACTTCCTTTCCTTAATATTGGTAAGAGAAGAGTAAAGAATAGGAGAGTGCGCTACAATGGGGCAGATATCAAGAGAGTATAATCGGGTGTAACATTTTCCTGATAAGTGTCAAGGGGCACCTTACCAAGCATTAGGAAACACTTTTTTCAGTTCACATAACACAGCACTGAAATGCTTAGCTGTGTCTGTGTTGCTTGTAATTCATATTGCAATTCAGTAGCAATTACACAGTTCGAAATATCTGCTCTGTGTCACAGTGCCCTGGTGTGGTTTGTTTGTTTAACACAAGCTGCATTTGAGAGACAGCACAGTCTGCAGGAATGTGTTCATTCAAGCCAACAAGAGCACAGCCCACAGAGCTCTGATTAAGCCTGACTGTAATGAGCAGATTCAAATACACATTATATTGATTGAGCAAAACGAATGCTTATTGGACAACAGGCCTTTACAATGTCATTTTGGGTCCCGCTCAGAGGGCTCCTCTGGAAGGCTAAGAGGCTAAGAGGGCTTTTTACATCTGAAAATCATCTCTAACAAACTGAAAACTGTCCACTGCGTAATACCTGGCCAGTGCTGTAGGGGGGTTGATCATAAGCTAGCATGAGCTGTACCTTTTCTGCTCCTTTTCCAATGCAATTTGTAAAAACAATGTAAATAAATTAAGAATTTTGTCTTTTTCTTGTATTCTTGTATTTCTTGTATGTGTTCACAATTAAATAAAGCACATCTGAAGGCAGATAGATAAAATCTATAAGAATGACCAAAAAACAGTGTCAGATTGATCTTCAAAAAAGGTGGTCAAATCTCCAGGCAAATAACTTTGTGGAAAATTATTCAAAATAGGCAATTACACACTTATCATTTCAATTGTAGATTTTTATTGCTTTACTGTTCCCAAAAATACTAAAGTATTGAGTAAAATGCCAAGAAATATAGATTGGTGTCCAGTTTGTAATATTTAAATTCTAGAAAATTGTATTAAATTAAAAATAATAAAATAATACCAATTTAATATCACAAGCACAAGATTTTTTTGCTATTAATGTATCACTAATTTTGTTAGTAAATCCATGTACTTTTTAGGCATTGACATTTAGTACATATTTCCTTTTTTGAGTTGATGTTACACCGGTGACAGCATCCAGACTCCTTTACACACATCTCTCATAGGAAAATGGCCAATCAAACTTCCTGTGCTGATGGGTGCTGGACGTTTCACCACAGGTCTTTTGGGAACTGGTACTTTTGCACTGGAAATGTACTTTTCATCTAAATTAGTCATTTTATCGTTAGTTAAGTTTACCCCCACTCCATACAATCTCCATACAATTATCAGCAGGTCATTAGGTTAGTAGTGGTTATGTAAAGGCATAATCATAGCCATATTTATTAAGTATTGTCCAATTCAATTAAATTCCAATTTTATTTATACAACCTTTTTGCAACCAAGTTGTCACAAAACAGCTTTTCAGAGTCCAGGTCTGAGGTCTAGTGAGTAAACCAGAGGCGACAGAGGTGAGGAAAACTCCCCCAGCTGGAGGAAGACACCTTGGGAGGAATCAAGACTCAAATGGGGAACCCATCGTCCTCAGGTCGACCAGGAGAGAAGAAAAGAGAGTCTTTTTAGGGTTGAATAACGAGAGAAGGCCATCATGAGCAAGATTATTGACAGATAGAGAAACTGAGAGTCTGTAACAGGTTCAGGAGCAACAATCACCACTGGAGCTTTAAGCAGCAGCTGCCTCTAATTGGGGTAGAGCACATGTGGAATTGTGAGCTTCCAAAACCTGTCAAGTGGCGGCCCGGGAGGGTGGTGTCACTATATGCAGATGGCTGGTGTGGTTCAATTGCACTAATATGTTTGTATAAGCCACAATTGTGATAATGGGCTGATAGTTGGTGCCCTGGTGGTTAAGGAGCTGACCCTACAATCAGAAATGAGTTTGAATCTCAGGATTGATAGTGGCACCACTGAGATACCCAGCAAGGTACTGTTCCCACACACTGCTCCCCAGGTGTCCACTGTTGTTGGTAGCCCACTGCAGAGAAATAATTTTACATTGTTCATGCTGTGTCTGTGACTACAAGGGGCCACTTTACTTATTACCAGTATTTTAACAAAGTAGATATAGCGGAAATAGTTGTAGCCTTGTTTACTTTATACTAGAAGCAGAAGGAGCACAAATGTTTTAGCTATAAATGTCACTCAATGCTTCAGAATTGTAAAATGTTGGAAGTGTTCACGGCACATTTTTGCTGATTGTGTCTTTTTTACTCCTCTAGGTTAAGGCCAACTCAGCCTGCATTAACTGCCAGCATGTGTGAAGGCCTTTGCTGACCACTCTCTCTCTCTCTCTCTCTCTCTCTCTCTCTCTCTCTCTCTCTCTCTCTCTCTCTCTCTCTCTCTCTCTCTC
>JBBIGB010000017.1:14126341-14145120 GCA_037577075.1 Alestopetersius hilgendorfi | reverse complement strand
ACACACACACACACACACACACACACACACACACACACACACACACACACACACACACACACACACACACAGCCAAGACAAGTATAGAAATAAAAAATACATCTTTCCCATTAAACTTCCTTTGTTCACCTAGAAGACTGTACATTTGACATTTTTTGTATTACCTGATGTTGATTTATTCAGAAAAACCATAAACTAACAGAACAAATGGTCAACATGATTAGAAACATATTGGGTCAAATATATAATCATCAACAAATGTAATACAATTGAAAACTCTGTCTTTCTTTACAGAAGTTTGTCTACATTTCTCATTCAGTTTTACATAAAAACAACAAATTTAACCAAAGTTTCCAAGATGGCATTTTCTCTTAAAACAGCTTTAAAAACAATGTCAGTTGTATCTGATCAGCTTGTGAACACTAAAACATATCTTTTGATTATTTTTAAAGCAAGATCTTAAAAATTACAGAGTTAACAGAGTTTACAGCATGAATAAAAAATCTTACAAATCATTTAATTATTAGTACAATACACACTGTACCAGTCAAAAGTATGGACACCCCTTCTCATTCAATAATTTCCTTTGTTTTTATTATGAATACAGGTTAATGTAAGAATGGATGAATCAGGAGACAAAGACAGTCAGTAATGTGTGGAGTAGGAATCGTTTAGTAGATGGTCTGTAACTGTACACCTGTATAGTGAGCCTGTACTATAGGGACAAATGTATTGGGACACTGTTTTTCAGGGTTTAGGTCCCTTACTTCCTATGAAGGGCAATCGTAATGCCTCCACATAGCAAGACGGACAACTCTATGCTTCCAACTTTGTGGACACAGTTTGGGAAAGAACCTTTTTTGTTCGAGCATGACTGTACCCTAGGTCACAAAACAAGGTCTATGAAGACATGGTCAATGAATGGGCACAAATTACCACAGAACACAGAAATTCCCACAACATTTTGTGAAAATCCTTTCAAGAAGAGTGGAAGCTTTTATAACTGACAAAGGGGAACCAACTACATATTAAAGTTTCTGTATTTGAATGCAATGTCAATAAAGTTCCTGTTGGTGAAATGCTCAAATGTCCCAATACTTTTGTCCATAAACCATTTAAGCTAGGTACAGCTGATAAAGTTTCCATTGAGTAAATGCAAAATAACGTGAGCTTACTCACATAAATAAAATTTACTTGCATAAATAGCTCCTGTGCAAGGAAACAGCTATTTAAAAATGACATGAAAGAAATGGACATTACACGTCCAGTGTGTGATGAACAGTGGGCAGAATAAAACCATGGTGACATTTTCATAGTGGGAGAATTCAGCATTATTTAAATGAATAGAGAATCTCTGTTATTTAGAGTCTGCACACAAACAGTGAAGACCAAGCTTTATACCGAGCATTAAATGACCACATTACCTGTTACTGTAATGAAGCAACCGATTAAGTAAGCAAGTTCTGCTTCTTTGGTGATTTTTACTTGTCTTGTGTTGCAACTAAACCACAAATTCTAAAAACCAACACAGAACGCATGGAAAGACTGTCAGGAACGTCTCAGAATCACATGTTAATGATGACATACCCATTTTCACAGCTCCACTCAGAAGGTCAGCGCCAGGGTGGATTTCTGTGTGTTAGTGCAAAACAAAGCAGGTCTGCTCAAATCTAACCAACAAAACAAACAACATTCTACAATATTGGGAATTGGGAAAGAGCATTCTGGAACATTGATAAAAGAACAAAAATACTGTGAATGGGGTGAAAATTCCAGAACTGTATGAGTGTGAAGGACATTTTAGAACAGCGCAAATATGGAGAGCATGCCAGAACAAAGCACTTCAAGAACAAGTATTCAGACACTTTGTTTTCTGTCATTTATTATAATGTCAGTCTTTTGCTAATATCTATTCCTGTACATTTCTTAAATTTGTACTTATATACAAAAACATGTGCATAGTTAGCTATAAGCAATAAGGTTAAAATAGAAATCAAAGTTTACATAATTCTGCAAAAATAAAGATGTTCTCACTCCAATTCCACATGAGCATTTAAGATAAATCACAACTTAAGGCACAATGCTTGTCCAGTCAGATAAAACAAAAATAGAACGGTTTGGCTATGAGTCATCTCATTATGTTTGGAGAAAGAAGAGCTGCGTATATGATCCCAGCAACTCAACACCCTAGGGAAGTATGGTGGCGGGAGCATCAGGATAAGGAGCTGCTACACAATAACACACCATGAACGGATATTTGAGGAGTAAGACATTCTATCAACAACCCCAAACATGTAGGCAACCTCAAGACCAGGTTATGAAAAAAGTGGAAGTGGTCACATCTCCTGAGTCCTAATGAATTAATAAATGCTTTTGATATTGTGAGTCTAACCGGGAGGTCACCACAGGGGCAACTCCCCAACCACTAGGCCACCAGCTGACCCATACTTTTTACCATTAATGTCTCAAAGCTGTCATTTCCAACAACAGTTGAATACTGAAGTTATTCATAAGCATTTGTGTTGTGATTCCCTTCATATCTGTTTACATTTAAGTTAAAAGAGTTTAGTTTGGCCACACAATGATGACGTTATAGTGCTTTAGAAAGCGATTTGATCCATCATGACACCATGATAGACCAAAGATGATCATTTTAGCCAAATAATTTAAGCTCATACATCATTTAATACTATAATGTTCCAAATTTACTTCAGTTTAAGACCGAGGCCTGTCTTTAACACCCCATTTAAGAAATATCCTAATTAAATAAGTTTCAACTCTAATTTAAAATACTAGCTAAGAGCAGGTTTAAACTCCTTTGAACTCATATAAACTTTGTTGGCACTCCTGTTATTTTTTATAAACAGGCTTTTCAGAATTTCCACTAAAAATTAGAGAACAGTGATAAATTTGGTGCAGCTGTTGTGCAACACAAACACAGACCAAACAATATTCAGGAAGCCTTAAACATTCATTTTTAGATAGCTATAAAAAGATCTCTAAACAAAAGATCTACAATCCTTTACTTAATGAAATGTCTTTAATGCAACAGGACCAGGTCTAAATTCACTGAAGAAAAAGGAGCACTGTATGTTCATGATGTGAGATTAGTTTGTCCAGCACATACCACAGACACTCAATCAGACTGAGACCCAAATGATTCAGGACAGGATAGTTTGTGTTGTAGACACACACCAGTGAGTTCTGGGAGTTTTGCCTCTGTGACCTGTATGCTGGACTCTACCAAATGTACAACTCACTCATATAGGTTTTAGCTGCAACGTGTCAGAAACAGAATCATCAACTCCTAGCCCAGCCTTATACTATCTGCAAAGAATGTAGGGTCCTACACTCTGACCAGTGACCAATATCTCTTTATTTACACTAATGATGCATATAACTGAGGAAATTCTCAAAAAGGGAAAACTATTAAAACAGAAGTTCAAAATTAGCTGTATTTATGGAATCCCTAGTTATGAAAGTATTCAAGTCCTTTTTATTGTGAAACATTTTATATTATCTTGGGTTTGGAAGACCCATCAATGACCCAGTTTTAGATGTATAGCTATTGCAATAGAGTTTTAAGAAATACAGTTGGTTAGAAAAGGTGTGTCTAGTCCACAACATTTAGTTGGGTGACGTGTTAAATGGACGGCCATGTGACTGCAGACCATTGCCCAGAGCTTCACACTTCATGCATCCTTGCACCACCACTTTTACAAGTAAAGGCCACACCTCTCCAGTTAGCCTCATGATCATATCCTCCTGACTACCAGAATATCTTCCACCCCCTACATGCTACTGAACGAACTCCTTTGGTTTGACATTTAGGACTTTTAAATGATACCTTACTGAACTTACTGTTCCTGTTGTAGGAAAATGGCATCCTTTCCCACAGTTACATTTTATGGGAAGAGGAAAAGTAAGTGCATAATGATTGATATTGAAATGTTGTTATATATGAATCTCTTAAGAACCCATATAACCCATTTGTAAGTGAATTTTACAAAAGTTTACCGCAGTATTTGTGTTTAATAAATGTCCTCTTTACTTCTTCCATTTTTTCAAATGATAAGAAAGGGATTCATTGTCAGAGGCAGAGAGAATATTACTGCAAATTGTAGATGGAAACTCAGATATCCAGTTGTCTGATGAGGAAGATCAAGTAACTTGAATTCAGACTGCTCCTTGGTGAGCAGTTGATTAATCAGGCCCAAACAGGAATCGAAGTGATGTTGTCGATGACTACACTCCCCTACGTCAAAAGTGGAAGCCACAGCCTAACATGTCTCTGAGGCAACATGGGGCCGTCCATCTCCCAGAGATGCTGCACGAGCCTCATGCTTCAAGGTGTCGGAGGTCTGGGTGCAACTGCAAAACCTATGTGATATGCACCAAGTGCAAGGTGTTCCTTTGCATTTCAAAGAAGGGAAATTGCTTTTTGAAATATCACAGCCCATGAACACATTAAAAAAAATCACACTATAGTCCTGGCATTAATGATGTTCAGAGGTTGACTCATGGTGCTTTGTTTTCATACACTGCAACATAGTGATACATCAAGTTTTCCTTATTCTTATGTTGAATTTGTGGTTTTAAAATATGGTTCAATTTGCCATGTATGGAGTTCCAATGTCCACTGTAATGGACACATTATATTGTTCACTATCTTTAAAATAAAAAGGGTTTGCAAATGTTTGCAGTATTCTCATTATCTCTCAAATAATGTGGGAAGTTAAAAAAAAAAGTGATTGGAAAACATTTTTTTTTCCTGGTAGTCAGGAGGCCATTTCTCCAAGGTCAAGACCTGACACTGTGCAAACTGAATGTGCTTTCAGTGGTGGACAGAGGTTCACACTGGTACTCAAGAGGGCACAATGCACTTTTAGACATATTCCTCCTACAACTGGTGTTAAGTATTTCAGGGTGCACACAGAGGTCTCCCATCGATTCAATTTAGGCATGGTAGCCTTGGGCACCCAACATCCTGTCGCCAGGGTCAGTTTTGTCCCTTCTCTGGCACAATGTGGCCCGCCGCTCAGGTCTCCACCCTTTCATGAGATCTGACCTTCCACTTACCATATGATCCATCCCAGACCTGAAATGCGCAGCTGTAAGGGGTTAATCAATGTAATTTGCATCATCTGCTCATGGTCATGTATAAGTTTTGAAAATCTATTTTCTGGGAGTCATCTGTAAAGAACATAAAGCAGTGATTAAATAAATATTGCAATATAACTTACAAACAGGCTTCTGCTACTGAATTGCATAATGCAAATTCTATACAAAGAACTTGTCTTGCCATATGTGCCATAAATATCCAACTGTAACAACGGGGTGGAGGTGGCTCAGTGGGTAGGATCCTGCCTTCATCAAAAACCACCACTGGGTCCCTGAGCAAGACCCGTAACCCCAAGTTGCTCCAGGGAGACTGTGCCCTCTAGGTAGGGAATGGAAGTCGCTTTGGATAAAAGCGTCTGATAAATGCCGTAAATGTAAACAAAACTTTCATGTTTACACAGGATTTTCACACTTGAACAAAAGTTTTAAGTATTGTACAGAAAATACCACTGTATATATTTGTATGTATCTTACAGTTACCGTTTGATATTGATTATGATAGTTGTTATAAACTGCTGAAGTGCCAGGTCTTAGATAAATATAACAAGATCAGTTCAGAGAGCTCACAAATGAGTTATGAAAAGAAAATCCCAATAAATCAAACGAATACATGAATACATAAATTCATTAATCATTTTTGCACTATATACCCATCAACCTGAGTGTAATCCATCAACCAAATTTGGTGTCTGAAGTTTGTTATTTTGGTTTTGCACTGTTATGGCTATGAGGCTACTGTTGCTAAGAAATAACGGAAGTTCACAATCATTACTTAGGACCATGGAAACTGCAAATCATAAGTCAAAATTATACTTTCCTCATGCTAAAATAGCTGTATGCAGGTTTGGGCACCCCTGGTCAAATTATATATGAAGTTCTGAGACACCATTGCTCTTAACTTTAAAATAGGAAAAATATGTGCAAAGGTTTAAGCACCATTTCAGTCTATTCAGATGTCCAGTTCAGTTTGACAGTTCCAGAACAAAAGCAGGAGAAGATAACTGATATTAATGATATACCTAAACACTAACTTACTGTCTAATTTAATTAAGTGAAAGAGAACTGCTGAAGTCAAAGCAAGATCTGAAAGAAAATCTTCAAATACATAAATGCCCACATCATTACTCTGGTCTACAAACAGAATTAGGGTGCACAGAAATAGTGATATACTGGAATACTGTGCAGTGTTCTTGCACATCATCTAAACGGAAGGCTCATCAGAGGGTAACCTTCCAAAGTCATTGTCTGAAATATGCAACACATGTAAATAACCCATGTTGGTGTGAACATGATCTGATTAAACTCTTTGATTCTAATCATTAAAGGTATGCTTGGAGGAAAAACATTAAAAAACAAGAACATTTTATGAGAACTGCAGAGTATCGCGATAGCTCTATTAATCGTTTGTGAGCCGCACACAATTGTGGAGGTACTTAAAAAAAAAAAGGGGGGGATAATCAACAAATCCTGCCTGTTAACATCCCACAGTGAGTGAAGACACTGAAAAAGAGGAGATCAGCTATTAAAATATACAATCGGTATTAATTTTGAATAAATGAAAGATGAATGTTTTGAAGTCTTTAAATTCCCCAGACTGGAAAACTAAGGACTGACTGAAAGGGTCCCCAAACCTACGACATGAAATGTGTCATATTGAAGTTTATTTCATGTAGAAATGGTGGTTAGATTTGGAAAATAAATGGTGCAATCGGACCCTTCACATGCAACTGTGCCATTACCTAAAAAGGAACAAATTTTAGGCTTTGATTTGACCACAGTGTCAGAAATCACATAAGCCAGTATTTGAGATCTCAAAACAACTGCACGTCTGGAGCAAAAGTGTGGGACGATTCAGGCACGCCATATGAACAGTGCGAACTCACCGGCCAGAAGGTTTCACTTTAACTTGTGAGCTACGTTAGCCCCACAGCTCAACTGCAAAACTATGATTGGGGGAAATGAATGTTTTTGGTTTTACTGAACTGTCACTTTAAGAAGTAGAGAAGCTCCCTTTATGAATGCATGAGCTATAACTCAATAACAGCAAAACACATCTGTTGTCCAGATAAAACGGCACTGCAGGACACAATTGCTTTAACTTTAAACATTTTACTTGGAAAGGCACAAACTATGATTTCCTGGTAAATAATTCTGATGTGAAACATAAAAGAGGAGGACCTTTTTTCTTCTCGCCTTTACATTTCGGCCCTTGTACAGATCTCAAGTTTGCATGGGAATCATCCTAGGGCAGTCTTTGTTTTTTCCTTTTCTAGCTTGCTGTTTTGTCTTCTTTCTGCCCTCCAAAAGTGCAATAATAAGCAGAGCGCTTAGAATCTGTTTGTCTCTCCATCATCCACAGTACCTGAGACCAGTCACTGTGCTACAGAGTCCACATCAACAGAACAACAAAAACAAAACAAACAGAGAAACATAGGAATAAAATTAAAAAAAAAATCCAGGTCACTACAACATAAAATGTATAGGTTTGCTTTCAATCCAAGTATTCAGTTCTGAAAACAACCAAAGATTTAATTACCAAGAACAAAAGAGAGGGAAAAAAATCTTCCTCGTTTGCTTGAGATGAAACATCTTTTTGCTTTCTTGCTTTGCAGTTCTTGCCCTCCGATTTGAAACAAAGAAGAACTATAGCTAAGGAAAACTCAATTCATCCAATCCACCAATGAATTGTCCTCAGATCAAAGCCATGAACAATAAAATGTTTTGCATGGAATCTAGAATACAACAACTGTTTCAAACAGCTTTTTTTCGAATTCACGTCACGGTGTTCATTTATCATTATTGTTTTTATACAGAGTTCTCCATCATCCCCCCAATGTGAGTTTTTTTTCTTTAAATGTTTTCTTGTGTATATTTTCTAAATTTAAAGGAAAACAGTCTGTTGTTTAATAAACAACATTCCTTTGTCACTCCAACAGAACAGGAGCATCGGTGCAGGATTCTGAGTGAGAGAGGAGAGGAGAGGTTAAGAGAAGAGCGTCAGAGAAGAGAAGAGAGTAGAAGAGATAGGAGGAGAAGAGGGATACGTGAGCAGTGTAATTGCTTCCATTAAAACTCGACAGTGATCAGAATGTTTCAAGTTCTCTTCAGTGAGTGCTCTTCACTTGTGTCTCTGGAGGGCTTTCCTCTTTCTCCGTTTGAAGAAACAGCAGCACCTGAAGCAAAGGCAGAAAAACAGGAGAAAGACAACCATCATTAATCTCAAATATTCAGTTAATGTCTGGCAACCATGGCTGAACCTACAAATTTCCATTTTTAACTAAAGAAAAATTACAACAAGACAATGGCCCAAAAACATACATTAAATCAACGGTGAACTACAAGAAATGAAACATTAATGAAAATTAAAACATCACATTTATTTTTCCCTAGCATGTTAAAATATGCAGAAATGTCCAATTTAAGATTATTCCATGTAGAGGTGTTGTTTACACTGACAATAAGTAATCTGAAACTGTCAGAAACTACATGTGATTTTACAAATCCACTCTACATACTTTTGCGCATGCAATCTGAACTAGGGCTGAGCGAATAGCTGACAGCTTTTGGTGCCCGATTACCCTTAGAGATGAAAAACAAAATAAATTGAATATAAATCTGCATTAACTTTCCTTTAAAATGACCTTCATCAGTCGGTTTCTGTAAAATCATATCTGCATGTTTATTTTGTGGGCACATAACTCTCAAAATGCTGTGCAATTCTTCTCTGGTTTTTAATCAGTCACTCATTGATCAGTCACTCAGCAATATTAACACTCATGAAGTGATGGATACTGTCCATAATGTGTAGTTTCAGGGGTACATGAACTACTGAAAAACTTATTGAAAATAATAGATGCTAACTGTGTGGACTGAGAGTCCTTTACTACATCCATGTTGTTAGAACAAGAAAATGTACAGTGCAGGGGTACACCAGGACCAGGGCTGGGCACCAGTGGTGTAAACAAAGCCTAAATGTCCACAACTGTTGGTACAATCCTGAGAGCTCAATGTTATCTTTATTTGGACAGAAATTAAAGTCTAACTCCTTAATAAAGACAACAGCAGCAGGGAGGTGGAAACCAAGATCTGAGCCAAGACTTAAGACTCTCAATGTTGATGTTTCTTAATCCTGCTCTTGGTTTAATCATGCCCGATCAATTCATAATCAATTGATGAATCAGGTGGGTTGGGGCAGGGAACATCTGGAACTATACAGTGCCAAGAATCCCTTGGAGTAGGGCTTAAAGAAAAAAAACTAATCTAAAACAACATCTCCAATTCACATTATTCTAGCCCTTTTCTTTCTCTAAAACCCAGTAAAACACCCTTAGGTCATACCATCAGCTGTTCCGCTTATCATTCTATAACCATACTTTAATTGTATTGGTGAACTATTTTCCCTACAACTCTCTTTAATATCTGAAAATTCTTTCCTCTACAAGCCACTTTCCATAATAAAACATCAAAAGCATGTGTTTTTGCTGTGCCTTCTTCTCCTGTTGACTACTGTTATTCCCATTTGACCTGTCCTAAGCTTCATTTTTGTCTCTGTATGAGCTGTTTCTTTACTTCAAGCAACACTTTAATATAAGCCATCACCAGGCAGACTGAATGAGCAGCTCTTTCCAATCAGTTCCATTAAAAGGTGCTGCCTTACTTTGTGTCATCTGCCACCTCCACCTCAGTGGCAGCTGTGATTGGAGCATTGGAGTGTCCGGCGGTCGGGTCGTCTGTGTTCAGCTCTCCATTGGTTGAGCTCATTACCTGCACAGGTGCATGAACAGTCAAAGAGGTGATGGGTAAAGGTACATGTCGGTCAACAAATTCAAAAATGTCCACACCAGCAGTCTGTACTGGGTTCATATAGTGAGATTTGTATGTACTCTTTAGTTCCAGGAAAGTGTTTAAAAGTGTGATGGTAAAATTGAGCATACTATTGAACACCTAACAAAGTTTAATAGCAAACAATAGCAAACAAAATTCTGACAAAAGAACCTACCAAGAAACCAGAAGATTTTAATGTTATGATTAATATCCATGTTTGACAGCACTCAGGCCAACTCTTTCATCCTGCAATGTCACTCAGTCAAAACTAATCACAACAGTACATGCGATGCAGAAAGAAATGAGGAAAGGCAGCTCTACATATGCAGGCCATGTTAGATATTACACCTGCTTTGTCCAGGTGTAGAAAAGGTTTTACTCAGCTTATTGCTGAATGTGAGACAAGGGAATGCTGTTGTGGCTGGTTGAAAGAAAGAATAGATAACTAGATCAACTAGCTTCCTAGTTAGGCTTGATAAGGCATCCTAGTTATATGCCTGGCCATTTTGTGTTTTTCACACCTGCCTTGTGATTAGTGAGTGGACTGCTGACTGAAAGGTTAGTAATAATTAGCAAAATAACCATTCAGTAAAAATTAAACATTTATTCACAGGACATACTTTAAACATCTATAATGTGTGTCCCTATGAGCAAGCGCAACCTATTTAAAGAAAACACCTTTATGTTGCAGAGTAGAATGCATTGTTTAGGAAGTCAGAAAGTTCTTTTCGGAGAATAGCATAATAACTCCGTAATAATTGATACCAAAACCATGAGTAACCAAAATCCTACGAGTAGCAATGACAAAGACTGGCACTAGGTGGCAGAAAGGCCTACATGCTGGGAGTTCAATCTCATACACGAACACAAGAACAGTCTTGAGACAAGAAAACCAAAATGAGTGTTAATGTTAGGTGAAGAGAAACTCATACCGTACCTACCGTATTATATTAGTCTTTTTTTATTTTTAACAAATGCCACATCAACACAAACAAGAAGACGGTTCCCTAAGTGAGTTGCCTGACGCCCTGCAGTGTGATAAAAGATTTTAAATAGGTGCGTGGAGAGCTGCAGGAGTGTTAGTATGCAGATAGACCAGAAGCAAGAACCAAGACACAGTCACAAACACATATTAGGGCTGCACAATATCAGACAGACATTAAATAAATACATAACCTTCATACTTGTAGCAAGTTATCGAATATAGTTAAGCTTAGATACCAGTTTCACTTTATTTTTTTTCTTAATATGATCCTGAAATATTACAAATTTTTAAAATTCAGACATTTAAACAGTGAGCAGGTAACAATATTTCATTAAGAGTGTTTTCAGACAATGAAAAATCTGCCTTTACTCCATGTTTGCTCCTAAGAGTGCTGTTTACTTGTTTCCCTTAATTTCTTGCTTTTGTTACTCTTCTTAAGTGCTCATGACCTGCACAAATTCAAATTGCTCAACAGGCCACAGTGCAAACAAGGGCTAACTAGGGCTATTTCCACACATTCACAGGCATTTCAGAAAACTGAGATTTTTCATGTTTTTTTTTTTTTTAAAGGCATCCACATGAGCATGTTTAAAAATTTCCATCCACACACAATCGCAAAAACACTGAGAAAAGCATATCAAAACAGCAGGTGGCGATATAACCTTAAACCATATAGCATTGGTGACCAATCAGAAGCCTTGAAACGGGGACATCATTACCAGCGACAGTGTTCGTTGTATAGCTGAATGTGCAGTATTTCAGTTAAATAGTTGACATGGTTTTAAGCGTTTTTCAGGTTTAAGAAACAGTTGACTACTTGAGCACTGATGTACGTCGCTCTGGATAAGAGCGTCAGGTAAATGCCATAAATGTAATGTAATGTCCATGTAGCCTTTTTTTTGTCCACGTGTAAACACAGAAATTGAGTTTCCAAAAACCTGTTCTCGCTGTCCCAAAACTCTATGTGTGAACTCCAGTTTTCAGTAATGCCTGTGTACGTGTGAACCTGGCCTAGGTCTAATGCGGCTGTAAACACCTTACTGGCTGAAGGTGATGGCTGTCCACCAATAACCTGGCTTGGTGTATCCCAGAACCATGGTCATGGTTCTGTGACAGCAGAATCGGTTCTATTTCATTGAACTTCACTGGAGCATTGAGCAGTAGGAGAAACAGTTAATTAAAACCACACGCAGCTTTTAACAGCATTTTGTAATCTTGGTTTCTGTAATATTGTTTTGCTGGTTTCAACTTGATTAAACCTCAGGAAAGCAAAATACCAAGATACCATGTATTATGATTATTTTTTGCAATACTACCCTCCACTAAGCCACAGAAATTCATCTGGACCATCTAAGGTATGTGTTCACAGCAGGATATATTAAAAACAATTTTGATATATTATTTTAATGTATTATTTTTGATATTTTGTTTTTTAGCATTTTTAATTGCCAGCAGCAGTAAAGCATATATATTGTGCAGCCCTAAGACACATACATTCCTCATGCAAAGCTGTGCTCAAGCAGTACCTGAACAGAGCCACCCAGCCTATCAGCTGTGAGGTGTGACCCCAGCGTCTCCTTATTGGTCACGGGAGTGGGCTGGGACTCGCTCCGTTTGGGCTCAGGCGACTGAGCAATCGAACCAGCCACCAGCACAGTGGAGCGGTGTTAAAGTAGCGGGGTGTGGGTGAGGCATGAGTGAGTATTACAAACAAATAAAAACAAACAAGAAGAACAAGACACATGAGGAGACATTTTCACATGCAGAACCAAGACCGACCATGTAAAGTAAGTTAAAAGGAAAATTAAAATTAAAACGAAAGTAAAATAAACACACCACCACCAAACATGCGGCAAAGCTCAGAGAAAAGATCCAAGTACATAGATGCTTTATTTCTTGTAGCATGAATTACAATGTAACATCAACCTTTGTGTCCGCCTTGTTTTCATTTTCGTTCTGCCAGAGAGAGAAAGACAGATGCTGTTCAGTGGGCTGGGTTAGAGGGGGCTCACCTGGGCTTTGGTCTGCTGCTGTGCTTTGTCCCTGCTGCTTGGCTGGGGTGTATCACTAGGGATGGGTCCGATGGGTGTAGGCTAAAAGAAAAGCAAGCACACGTCACATCTCTGACATGCAAATACATACAAAAGATATACATATACATAGATAAATAGATAGACAGATACAGATGGATAAGGGAGAAGAGAGAAGGAGAGAAAAAAAATGCCACAATACTCACAAGAGGTTTGCCGACCCAGTCATACTCGTAATCAAAGACATAGCCGTTTCTGTCAAAGAGGTCAGTGAAGAGTTTCCTCAAGTAGTCGTAATCAGGCTTCTCAAAGAAGTCCAGTCTCCGGACATAGCGCAGGTATGTAGCTAGCTCTTCTGTGAATTAGAAGGAGAGGCTGTCAAGGTTATTCATGAATATAAATAAGGAATTACAAATATTTACTCAATGCAATTTATAAAACCCAAGTGAAAGACATTATGGCAACAGGTCAGAGTAAAATAAAAAAAAACCCAAAATGACTGAGATGGACAAAGGATCACCCCCCACGTGAGTATTTTGTGAAACCATATTTTGATTTAATTACAGCACGAGTCTGTTGAGATATTTCTCTACAAACTTTGCGCTTCTATACTGGACAGTATTTGCCCGCTCTTCTTCACAGAACAGTTCTTGCTCAGTCAAACTGGACATTGACTGCAATTGTCAAGTCATTAAACAGATTTTCAGTAGGGTATAAGTCTACTGTATGCTTTGGGTCTTTGTCATGTTGGAAGGTAAGCTTTCTTCCCATTGACAGAGGGCAGCAGGTTTTCTTCAAGAATTTGATTTATTCTGTCAGCACAGAAACATCCCCCTCAGCAGAATGCTGCCTCCTAAAGACTTCACTGTAAGTATGGTGTTCTTTGCTTTCTACCATTTGGTGTTGAGGCCACGTAGTTTGATTTTTTTTCACTTGGCTGCTGAATCTTCAACTTCATGGTGCATTCTGGCAAAATTCAATTTGGCTTTTCTTGACAGGTGTTTGTTTTTTCTTGCAGTGTTGTAGCCACATGCACACAACAACCACGCTTTGCCATGAATTTCTATAACTGCTTTAAGGCTGAGATTCATAAAGTTTCAGTTTTTATATCCTTATTCGGACTTGTCATTAACTTTATTCATGAAATCTTTTGACAGTACTTTATCACCCATAGATTGTTTGATTATTTGCTTTCCGTTACTGAAATTCTCTTAAAATAGCTGTTTTAATTAAAACGATTACAACTAATCACAGGTGGAAGCCAATTAGCTTTAAGTGCAGGGTAGGAATGTGATTAGTTACTTCTGATTGTGTTCATAAATATTTTTTAGTAGGGGGTGATCCTTTATCCATCTCTGAGATTGTTTCCCCCCAAAACTGCTGAATTTCTGTTGCATTGCATGAATTCAAACTGTTGCATTGCATGAATACAGCTGTTCTTCATTGCAGGCTGCGAAGCAACAAAATGTAAACATTCTGAAGGGGATGATTCTTTTCTATACTCACTAAAATTGGAGGTCATCAAAAGCTGCATCTTATTCAGCTTAGTGCACGTATGCAACAAATAACAAAAACAGAGGAAGCTACTCCGAACTAAACCGCATTTTAACAATAGCCCTGAACCAACCTGGGAAACTTTCACAGAGCACTTCAATTGGTGTTGCGCGCTTGGTGTCTCCGATTTTCTGATAGCGCTCCTTCAGTGTGTCCGCCTGGAGGAGAGGGAAGAAACGTGAATAAGTAATCATCTTCCTTCATACAACGGAACAAATTCCCACAAAACACACACACAAGACTGTCAGAAAACCTGCACGCATACCACATGAAAAAACACACCAAATCCAGGCCAGCGTTATGCCTGAAGCCCAGTTTGTTTACTCCTAAATAAAGATTTTTCAGATAGAACCGGATCCGATCTTGGTTTCTTCTGCCGTTTCATTCTTGCTGAATTGTGATCTGATGCACTAAAGGTGTTCTATAGCTGACACCTGGAGCAAGCTCTAAGAGAGTACAGGAGAATGGATTTTTTTAAAAATAAAGTAACATGGCCTAACTAGATATTGAAACAATTCAATATTGCACTATTTTCTAAATAAACCATAGGGTCAGGCAGAACATGATATTTAATGCTGACATTTCTGAGCACTGCTACAAACCCGACATGGCTTGTTTTGTTGCTACTGTAAAAGCATATATAACGCATTTTAGAGCTAAATTATCAAGAAAAATATAGTTTACTAATTTTGTAACAAATATGAACATTTCCATCTAAAATATACTTGCATAAATATAGAAAGTGCATCTTGAAATGGTAAAATACCACTGAACTGAAAGTAGCCAATCAAAGAACTTCATGTAGAGTGCCATGCAAGCCTGATTGCTCGTATGACTGCTCTGTGTCTTGTCTTTGTGTTTTAGCGTTTTAACCCACACCCCCAACCCCACATGTGGAACATGTGGATAGAGAGTTATTTCAACATTTCCACACACTGCTAATGCTAACCGCTAATGCTAACGGTTTTTAAGCAATAAAGTTTTCTGATTCTGATTACTTATTTCTCCTAGCTGCCATTTGCAGCATCTGTGGCAGCTGCAGATCAGAATCTCCCCCGTGGATCGTCTCAGTGTTTCTCCTGTTTTTCCTTAAAACCCCTAAAGCCCTGCATTTTTAGTTAAAGTGCAAATTCTGCTATACATGAACACACCACAACACTCAGTGTGAACAGCATGAAATTCAGCCTCTGCATTTAACCCATTCACCAAGTGAAGCAGGAGGCAGCCTGGAACACAGCGCCCGGGAAGCAGTGTGTGGGGACAGTACCTTGCTCAGGCGAATACAGGTTTACTTTTACATGTTCTTTAAGGGGAATGTATAAACTGAGTTTAAAATGAATGTTCTGGGACCATATTTGGTGGCATATTTAGGGTTTGCACTACCAAACACAAAATGGGTTGGAACATAAAGTGAAAAACATATTTCAAAAATGCTGAAGCATCCAGTAAATTATACACTGCACTGAATAGTTAGGTCCAAGATGCCAAAAGAAAAGAACATGTAATATTATTAAGAAGCTAAAAAATGTTGGAAACAGGGAGAGTGCTATTTTACAGTGCACAAATAGATACTGTGGCACAAACTGATTGAAAAGCTAAAGCTGAATATAATAGAAAGGTGTCAGAACACACAGTGCTTCATAGCTTGCTGCATAGCTGCAGACTGGTCAGACTGTCCATGCTGAGTCCTTTATTTACCACCTGCCTAAACATTGCTCCAGATCAAGTATACTCCTCCATAGCCATGGTACACGCTAACGGCAGTGGCCTCTTGCAACAGGCCAATGTGCTCTGTCACACTGTAAACATTTTCAGTAATGGTATGAAGAGCAAGATAAAGTGTTCAAGGTGTCAGCTTGCCATCCAAACTCCCCAGATCTCAGTTTGATCAAGCATATGTGGGATGTACTGGACAAAGTAGTCTAATGCATGGAAGCACCCCTCACAATAAGAGAACTTAAAGGATCTGCTGCTAAAATCTTGAGGACAGATACCACAGCACACCTACAGAGGTCTAGTCCATGCCTCAACAGGTCAGACTTGTTTTGGCAGCAGTAGGCAGACCTACATAGTATCGGGCAGGTACTTTCAATGTTCAGGGTTTAGTTCAGGCCAAAACAAAAAAAACACCTTTATTATAATGCTGATTACTTCTAGCCCCCTTTGGTGAGTGTAATTATATGCTTTGTTTTATTTAGATTTGCAAAACATTTTAGCACATCTGACTTTAAGTAAAGAGGCATAGAAATAACAGTAATAATGGCAATACAACAAGATTTTATAGGTTTACAGACAGACATGCATTTTTTGATTCTTGGAAATCATTAGGCCTTCTCGAAACTTGTCAACTGATCGTATTGTATAGCATGGCACGGGCGCTGTATTGCCAAGCAATGCCCAAAAAAGTATTTTATTGCAGTAATAAGCAATGTAAATCAAGTGAATAAAATATGACAGCTACACTGTAATGCTCGCCTGTAAAATACCACATGTGAAGGATTACTGCATGAGTGCACAAAGAGCCCAGCCAAGGGCAACGGCAGGCAGCTCCTTCAGCTGAGTCAGAAGATAAGCACTGTTTAGCATATCAAAGACACAGACAATACTGCATGTATAGAAGTGTACCCTCATGTACACGTAAGCCTAAGATCGTATAGATGAGAATATGAGAAGAATGTGTTTACCTTTAGGCCCTGCCAGGGCAGACTGCCTCGCAGAAAGTACATGAACATGTGTCCAAGCGCTTCTAGGTCATCTCTCCTGCTTTGCTCTGAGAGTTAACACACACAGTCTTTCACTTTAACATAAACAATGAGTAAAACCTGGTCTTTTTGTACAAGAAGTGTGACCCAGCTTCCTCTATTGCCATACAATGTTTCAATCCAAATCTTAGACACCAGAACAACCCAATAACGCTCCTCCTCTGAACATTCCAAACATGAGTCTTACACAATTCACATCCTACACCTTTCCAGTATGTCTTCCTGTAATGTTTGCTTTGAATGATTATGTTTTTATGTTCTAAGCAACCAATTTATTTTACAATGCCCTTTTCATCCTTTCTTTAACTCTTTCCCCCCTCTTTAACAGGCAGTATTTGCTCCCGTGCCTTTATAACTGCTATATTAAAATAATCTTTTGTTTTAACTGGTACATTTTGAAGCTCTGACAAATTAAAATAGTACATGCAATTTTTTTTTTATGTGAGGGGAAAATTTTTTATTTTTTTTTTCTAAAGATGTGGGTTTTTCCTCTAACTTTACTGTAACAGAATAAGAAGGTACTCGGGTCAATAACATAAAAAAAAAAAAAATTCCCCATGTGATCAACAATTTTTTTACATGTAATATTCTCCCACAACACATTGCCGGCTGTTGTAGGCTTATTTAGTAATCATTATCAGTATTCAATCACCTTTCCATCTAGCTCTAATGTATATAGATATGTTCATGAATATCCCAGTGGGGTGGGCTTCACTACACAGTGTGGAGACAGGTAAAGTAGGTGAGGGCCTCACCTTTGCCCAGATGTGTATTGATGCTCATGTAGCGGGCTGTGCCAGTCAGGCTTTTGTGTTCCCGGTACGGGATGTGTTTTTTGGTCTCTGGGTCAATGTACTCTTTGGCAAGCCCAAAGTCAATAATGTGGATGGTGTGCTGCCTCTTGCTCCCGGGCCGGCCCACCAGGAAGTTCTCCGGCTTTACGTCCCGATATATCAAGCTCCTAGTGTGAACATACTCCATCCGTGTTATCTGAGAACGAGGAAAATAGAAGCACACTTTAAACCCTTCCACAACAATGTCTTTCAAATCATCAAATTAGTTAAATATTTAGACAACACTTCACTCGCAGTTCTAGCAGTTTAGTTTCGGTATTCTGCACTCCCACAGATCTGATTTCACTCACAAATGGCTTGATAACAGACAAAGGAGACTTTTCATACACATTTCCATGACCAAACCATTCCGAAAATTCTCATAAAAATGCAGGACTGCGGCAGTCTGGGACTGTGCAGAACTCTGAATTAGCTCTTTAAACATTTATTTCAGTCTTGGTGAGCCACAACAATTGGGTGTATACAGAGACTGGGAAACATTTGAAACTCAATATAACTGACGCCTTTCGCTCAACCTCGAAATTAGCTGAGTCAACCGCCAGTTTGATTCCTGAGGACAAACAACAAAAACCAAAACAACTCTGCTGAACAAAGTCTGCAGAAGAGAGAGCAAACTATGCTGAATTTCTTTTGGTTCAAATGATGGCAG
>JBBIGB010000017.1:14114467-14126241 GCA_037577075.1 Alestopetersius hilgendorfi | reverse complement strand
GAACGTCCGAAACCAAACTGAAGGGAGTAGAACTGAACTGGACCAAACCGAGCTGGTACCAGTCAGCGGAGAACCCCTTTTAGACATATGGAAATGAAATGTGCCCACACTAGAGACAAGTTGACTGTAATCCAGTCTGGTGCATGCAGTCTGCGGTTGTTGATCGCGTCATCACTGTTTCGGTCAAGTTAAAAAAATATTTCGGCCGATTACGTTTTCGGCTGAAATTTTTTGGTGGCCAAATATTCGGTGCATCCCTAATTTTTATATTTCCATAGACTTTTCTAAACATTTTTTAATACTTTATCAATAAATACCTTCATGTCAACATCAACAAAAGACAGATGTAATCTTAAGCCTTACCAGTTTGATGGCCACATATTCGTTTGTGTAGAGGTTCTTCCCCAGCCGGAGCTCGCCAAAGTTACCACAGCCAATCTTTTTCCCTACTCGGAAGTTTGGGCCAACCATAAGGACCCCAGAGTTGGTCCCGGTGCCCCTGGGTCCAGTCCTGCTATTGGCTGTTTTGGACATCCTCTTCCCTTCCTCTGCCTCTCCCTTCCCACCTCTCTTATCAAAATCCATAAGCTTGTGATACCCTGGCCTCTCCACGGTTACTCACCAGCCATTCAAACAGAGAGGCGTCAAAACAAGCCCCAGGGAAACAGTGGGGTCAGAGGCAATGGGTCAAAGGAGAGGTTTTTATGTATATAAATATCTAGATATTTATATACAAAATCTGTATATAAATATCTATATACAGATGCTGTTTTTATATTAGCAGAAATACCATCCAGAACAGTGATCACACGTTGGTTTAATCCTTATGGGGTTTTTCCCTCTTCTGATGCTGTAGTGTCCTCAGAGTAGCCAGTTACTGCCTAAAATAGGCAGTCTGTGCACGCATATACACACACACATCCATACATACAAACATACAGATTCAATCAGGCACACCCACACACACCCACCCACACACATACACACTCCCACCCACCCACACACACACACTCAATCACCAACACACACACACATATATACACAGCTCCTGCTACTGGATCCAGAAGGCCTCCGCAAAACGTCCCCTTGGACTCCTCATGGTTTCCTCCAAATCAGTTTTTGGAAATGTCGCAAACATTCTTCATGCCCAAATATCCCAGTCTGACGGCCGAGGCAGAGACAAAGGTGACAGGTTCAAGCAGTGAACTAGCGTGACTTCTTGCTGAGATATCTGTAAGAAATTGAAAAAACAAAGCAGTTGAAATGATTAGCAGAAGAGATGAATTAGGTCATGAGTCACAGAGAGGACATATCAATTCATACATCAACAGGACTGTTCGATTAGTATAAGAGCATCCATTTCAAAATGAGCTGAAGAAGTGCTCAAATGATAAATCCAAAAGCTTTTGGATTTACAGGAAACCCATAATACTTCGAAAATCACCTACATGATCACAGAGATGCTAATCCAAGATGTAATTACCTAACAACTGATTTTCAGCTTATGAACTGGATCCAATAGGACTCAATACTAGCAACAGAACATGCATAAAAAGTCAATACACACACACACACACAAAGTATTTAAAAGGCTTAAAGTCTGCAAATATTGTTTCAAATGATACATTTACTGTGCTCTTCCATTTAGTACATTTAAGGAATATAAGCTAGAAAATGTGTCATTTCCAAAAGTTATGTTCTGTCAAACAGTTTCGCCCTGGCCATTCAAGCACCAATTCATCAACACCTTTATGGTTAAAGATTATAGTGATTAGACTTTTGCTGGATTACATGAAGGCCTCGATTCATTGCATCAACCAGTAGAAAGAAAACAAAATCTTTGGTTTGTGTAGGATAGGACTGAGATACATACCAGTCATGGGATTTTAAAGCATGGAAGAAAACAGTTGCAAATTACAAGCCAAGCGATGTTCGTATCGGTTTCCACAGCCCCTCTACAGTTCCTACAAGTTTCTCCCAGAGCAGTAATACCTATTAGTAGGATCTGTACTGAACTTTGGACACAAAACTGCAATTATTTTCAGCTAAACAATGACTATGATTAATAATTATGCCTAAAAGCTGCCAGTGCTTTACAACCACCACAGCACATATTGCAGGAATGCTTCTGCCTGTAGAGTTTAAGTGAACATGTTTGACTAGCCAAACACAACACTCAAAAGGAAGTTCCAAGATTAGTCATTGCATGTAGATAGCATATGCAACACAAAAACAACTTCAGAGTTGCTGAAGAACCTGTTTAATCAGTAATGCTGTTCTTAGAAGATTTTGTAAAGCAATGGGAATATTACTAAATGAACTGCACTCCCTTTTATGTGTTAATAATAAACATTTTCAGGTTTGATATGATTTTAGATTCTAGGATCAATTCAGCTTTTGATATTTGGTGTTTACAATGTCTTCCACAGTGCACTAATTATATACTATACAGATTGGACTGGTTCAGAAAATAATTTGTAAAGTACAACATCCAAGTGCTAATCAGTGACTATTTAAAACACCATAACACCACTATAAACACACAAAATAAGGAGGTGCTTGTACAGCTTTTTTTGGAGAAATTTCTGTAGGAAATTGAAGGTTTGCTCAGAAGCAAACCACAATGAAAAAAAACCCCAAAAACAAAACACAGCAATAACTGTCAACAACGACCCTGCAACAATTAACCAATATGATTACGCTATTTTGTACATTTCTTTTTCTCATCGGTTACATTTTTAAACCCATTTATTTTTTGTTCATATTAATAAAATCATTAAATGTCATTTTCTCTTACTGTAATTCATTACATAGCCCAAGAGTTAGCTTCAAAACGCTCTCAAGCACAGCGAGCAATGATGTCAGTATACAGGAAGCACAAACAATTAATGCAGGAACCATCAGCAATGCTGCTTTGGCTTAGTTGTAAAATGCACTTAAACCAATCAATGGTCACCAGGATCAACCCTTGCATCTTGCTGTAAACACATCTGAGAGAACAGAGGAACTGGCTTGGTAAATAAAAATGGTTTCACATATTTTGGGATTTGGAGTAATAATAAATTATAATAATTAAATATCACTGGTTTTAAATGTATTACTCACCAACAAATTACATCCTTTGGTAATAAGACTTTTCTTTTAGGTAATTATTCCATTAATTCCATTATCCATCAAGTGGGCTGACCCGTCAAGCTACACTATTTAAACTACATTTTCTTCAGCTCAATCAATGTCTGTGGTTAGTGGGAGGAGAAGGATTGTGAATAAAGGGAAGGCTGAATGCAAAAGAAGAAAAAAAACCTTGGTGGCTTGCTTCTTCTTAGTATAAGATCAATCATTAAGACACATAAAGCTAAACTGCACATTTCTTGCACTCATGAGCTGTATTCACAGGTGAGTCATAAAAAGAGGATTATATAACCTATTCCAACAATTCAAAGTACAAGGATCCTAAAATTACATGTCGCTAATGCGTCGACTCCACCCACACAAACTTAAAATTGATACCACTTGTTTTAAAAATGCATAATTCCTTTTTTCTACACGAATATCCACAAACAATGACAAACTGTGATGGGTATTAGGTATTTAACGACAGGTATTAAACTATAGGTATCGATTTATATTTGCCTGACCACAAGAAGAGGGTGATCTGTATTGCTGAATCATAATGATAATGTGTGTGTTCATATGAATTTTAAACCATTCATTCAAAACAATCTCAAGCACCGCAGTTCTGAACTGCAGTTCAGTGCCAGGGACTGGGCATATTGGATAAAATGGTAAGACAAAAACAACAGTAAAGAGTTGTGTCGATATCAGAGAATGGCAGTATAGCCAACACATCAACGAGCACGAATGATAGAAATGTAAAGAACACGGCAGCAGAAGTAAAAATATTGACACAGCTTGTGTTGTAATTAGTGGGTTAACTAAGCCATATGCCAAAATGATGTGGAACAAATATTAGAGTAAACTTCAGAGCAACAACAAATAGAGATGGCGATATCTCACTACACATCCTTACAGCAACACTAGCTTTGGTCAAACCAGCAGAGCCTTTATTATGTAAGTAAGCCTCATGGGTCTGGTTAGGTTCAGTCGCGTAGTTTGTGTGAACTAAGCCGTCAGCTGGCCAGAGCCACACTAATCTACCAGGAAGCAAAGCAAAATGGTGTTAGCTAACCAGCTGCCCACGCCTATCCTGTTAAAAAGACAAAAACATGAACACACACTAAAATACACTTAAATACAATGACTCCCCCCACCAGGCACAGCATCTGGCCAGGACATAACCATGGAAATTCAGATACTAACTTGCTTGATCAACTTTTATGCAACCACTTCAAGATCTACATGGTCATTCATACTGGTTCCTTGAAACAACAGTGACATTTAGGCTGCAACTACAATGAGGCCATTTTCAAGATGCTTTAATGTGAAGCTCTTAGTGTCAGCTGGCAGGTTGATGGGGCCTAACAGCTTTACTAGCCACACAGTCAGTCAGACAGACCGTCAGACAGACAGAATACTTATATAGACAAAACAGTACCTTGTTTAACTGGCTGATAACCCAGTTAGTAAGTTTATACACTTTGTATATCAGTGTTGACAAATGTGCATCACAATTGACACAAACAGGCTACATTTGGGAGTCAATTTTGCTCGTATTGGACAACAAATGCGATTACAAGGAAGACATTCAGAACACAAAACGAGACGAGTGATAATTTTAAGGTTTCTTAGGATAAAAAGTGGATATGAACGTAGCACATTGTCTACAGTAATGTTAAAAACGAGAACGCCGTCAGGTAGCAGCTGAAAACTGGAGAAACTAGATAGGAAAATGTGTGTTAATTATATATGATGGGTTGACGTTAGATGTAGTAGCTGTTATTAGTATTCTTACCATCCCATAGACACAGTCTGTTGCCCTATCGTCCTCCTGAACAACTTAAAACTCCTGAATCCCAGAATCAAACAGTCCCAGCTAACGAGGCTAAAAGATCCCTGCTAGCCTGCTAACGACGGGCTGAGCCCCAACTTTACAGAAATAAATTCACTTTTTAAACATTTCAGAGCAACAAACTGCCAGAAACGAAATGACAGATGTCGTTATAACCCATCTATCGATTGAATTCCCAACAGACAGCCCAACTCTTACTGCAACAACACGAACTCAATCCCTTTTTTCTTAAAGTCCTCCTAGCAGCTAATGCTAACGGGCTAATTTAGCGTAGTTGGCTAACATTTCGACTTAAAGTCTTTGCGTATCTTTGACCAAACGACTCGAAAAGAGACGGGTATAAACAGCAAATACTTTACCTCTCTATTTGTATCTCTGCAATCATATCCCTCATATTCCTCTATTTGCAGTTCGAGGCGTTTCTGTCTGTTGTTATTATTTTTTAATTCCCCGATAGCTAGCCGGGGACACTGCCGTTGTCTCTTTAAGCCGCCCGAGTTTCGGTGCGGAGGAGCGTAGGTCGACACTCCCACTACTGCCGCTGCGCGTTCGACATGACGCATCTGGGTTGGAGAATTCGGCGATCTCTAGTATTGCGCACACCCCACAGAAATAAAAATAATTTCTGCGTGTCGTTACATTAACCCAACAAACGAGGTTGCTGTTCCTAATCTTGTACATTTTAGTTCCATCCCTCTTTACTGCCACTGCCTAAAATCATCTGCTATTCTACAAGTCAATCGTAAGGTTAGAACAGAGCTGGAGAAAGTAAAGCAAAGTGACCCCTTATAGTCATGAACACACCAGTGTGAACATTTTTCTCTGCATTTAACTCAGTTAACCCCATCACCAAGTGAAGCGGTGGATAGCCAGGAACAAAGCATCCGGGGAGCAGTGTATGGGGCCGGTACCTTGCTCAGGGGTAGCTTGGGACTTGCGGTCCCAAAACAAGAAAGTGTAAATTGCTTGGGAAGTGCAGAATATGACTGGGAAACTCTAACCAAAGACACATCTCTGAGACAAACTTATTTGAATAGGGTCATATCAAAATTGCTGCAAAGTGGCATTTACCAGTTATCAGCGGTGAATAAGTATTCAGTTTTAGCCTCATATTTTCGAAAATGATCCACAAACATCACCAAATATTCTGTCAGCAGCTTAGAGGCTTTTCCTGAATCTTTTTCGTCCAGTTTACTAACATCGACGGAACATGCAGTTTTACAGCAGTGCGCCTTACCCTGGACCAGTAGGGGGCGCACTGCTGCTGTAAGTTTTTGTTAAGGGGTGTGGGGGGCAGAAAGAGAAGACAGAGAAAGGGTGAGAAAGAGAGAGAAACAGATAGGGAAAGTTGTAGAGACATTTTTATGTGAGATTTTAGAGACATTTTTTATAAGAGTGAGAGAGAGAGAGAGGGAAAAAGTTTTCTTCGCATGGTAACCAGTGATCTTAAAATAGTAATTTTATTTACAACGCAAAACAACCTCTATGCACTTTCTGAGCTTTTCTAATGAATGCTCATAATAGTACAACAGTGATAAATCTGAACAAAAATCTTGTATTTCTGATATATATTGTCCGATATTGTGTCCTCCATATACGTGTTCACCAAGAATGGATTTGAAAAAATACTTTTAAGACATCGGGTTCCTTTTACCACAACTGGGCACAATTATCACTGGGAATGCTTCTCTATACATTTAATATAATTATTTAGAGATTTTGCCGAAAATCTTGTTTTTTAGATTTTCCACCAGGGAAGGAATTTTAGATATACTTTGAAAAAAAACCCTTTTCTATAAGCTGGATCATGGCCAGGGATGCACATTGACGGTCATTAACAGGGCAGCAATAACAATTATGCAAAAGGTCACTGAATGATAGCCTAAAGAAATATTGTTTTTAATTTTTACATGCAAGGTTTAATTTTTATTGCATCAACAAACTCAATAGGTATACTCTCATTACAGTGTCATCATATTGAACAGGCCCTCATACAATCTGGAGATCATTTTGCATTTAATTACCCTTAATTACCCTTTAGGTAATAGACAGCCATTCAGGTCAGTGGCTCATTTGAACAGACCAAATGATGCCGAGCTTCTCAGCAGTTCACAAGCATTTAAGATGATCTTTATCTTACAGTGCGTTTAGTGAAAAGTGCTCAAAACAACAGGGCAGCACCACACATTTCTCTGCTGCATTATTGACTATGATGAACCTTCAGGGCCTCTTAACAGTGAGGTGCACGCTTGTGTAAACTCACTAGCGAGGGTGACCCCGAGGTCACTTAACAGCAGTTTAATACACTACAGTCCTATTTCCAACTTTTTCCCATGCTATCCAGTCCATCTGAGTGCAATGATGTGGCCCACAGGAGCACCTGTTCCCCTCCTTATCCCCCCACTGACAACTGGCACAGCAGGGTGTGTTTTTTCTTCCTTTGTTTGGGTTGGGTGGTGCAGCTACAAGTCCAGACGTGGATAAGCCACGGATTTAGTGTGACAGGCACTCTGTAGCCCAAGGCCACCACATTTGCCCATTGGAACGATATCTGCAGCATTACTGTGTGTTTGTATGATGGGTAAGAATGCAGGCGGGTAAGGTAGAGTCGATGACAGAAGGCCCAGAGCACGAGGCATTGGATGCTGCTGCTGCCGCACTCCAAATATAAATGGTGGGAGAGCAGTGGGGGAATGCAGCCTGGACGGGGGCTGGAAATGAGCCGGGTCTTCTGGGGAAGCTCTGATAGGACTGGCACTGGCATCCCTGCTGGATGAAAGTTGAGTTTGGGAACTGAAGCCTTTCTCTTCATCTGTCAGCTCTTCTTTCACTTGTTTGCTGTCACGGCAATCCTCTGGACCCTGTCCTTTTGGGAGAGGGGCAAAGCGCTGGCCTTTGCGAAACTTGGCCCGTCTGTTCTTGAACCACACCTGAGCATATTTAGTCAGAATTGGAACAACGTTAAAAAATGAAGGCAATTTCACCACTAATTAATATGCAACTTTTCCCCAACCAGTCCGCAGGGACCTGACCACTCCCATCTTTCCCCAATCCTAACTCTCAGCACACTTGAACTTAACAATAATGGGTAAAAACACGGACTGTCTGAGGGTCCCTGA
Source organism: Alestopetersius hilgendorfi (assembly GCA_037577075.1). Taxonomy (NCBI): domain Eukaryota; kingdom Metazoa; phylum Chordata; class Actinopteri; order Characiformes; family Alestidae; genus Alestopetersius; species Alestopetersius hilgendorfi. The sequence goes on along the minus strand of JBBIGB010000017.1, from coordinate 14,118,153 downwards.
GGACATGGATTGAAAATAATGGGCTGGACTTAAAGCAAATGGTAGTTAATCATGTTGGAATTAAAATGTCCAACATCACTTCAAAAAATCCTTTGTATAATGTAATGTAATTGTAATGCCTTGTAATGTACATTATGCAAAATTTCTTGACCATTGTGCAGAATTACATTACATAAAAGTGCATCTCATTTTTTTCTTTCTGTAAAGTTACTATTTCATTTAAAAAGATTTGTTTTGACAATCTTCATTTAAGAACAATAGTAAGATTGTAGATAATATCCAGAAGTGTCACTACGAAGCCTTCATACCTGGATGCGTGCCTCTGGGAGGTTGATGCAGACAGCCAGCCTCTCTCTCATGCCCACGTCCGGGTACTGGGTTTGCTGAAAGGCTTTCTCAAGCGCCTGCAGCTGTGACACAGTGAAGGCTGTGCGGCTCCGTCGCTGTTTCTGCTGGTTCCCATAGCGCGCTTCAAGTATGAGCTCTGAAGAGCAGAGATGTTGTTCAGGCTTCCCAACAATATATAAATATGCAGCTCTCAAAGGGTAGGACTTTTATCTACTAATGCAAAACCATCAGTCTATAGCCCTGTTTCACTGCTATTCCCAACATGTCTATGGGATTGTCATTTCCGCTCCATAGTCTTTAAGGTGGTTCTCTTGTATTATAAGCTCAAGTAAAGTTATGTTAAAGGACCCACCGGAAGGATCAATGGATTAAATCAACATAAGCTTAGACTTCAAGAGCGGTACTTGCCCAGAGTGCTACTGGGTGCAATTTGTAGGGCCGCAACAACATTGCAGCATATCATTGCATCATGACTAACATATTAGCTTGTAGATACTGTGTTAGTTCAGGGTGTGAATAATACAGTTTCTGTTTCAAATATTGTATGTTTGTAATGTTGAATACTCTGATAAACTGAAAATTTCATGACTCATTAGTAATATTAGTAATATTGATGCTGAATGTGAGTCATTGGGGTTTAAAATGTCTATGTTAGTGTATTAAACACCTTCACCCTGTAATAAATAGTCACTCTTACTTAAAAATTGTGGCTTTAAAAGCCACGCCCAACCCTACTGGGACAATCGATTAGCGTCCAGTGAATTTAACCGGACATAATACGGCAATACTGTCACTTTTGTTATACTATTGGTATAATAAATATACCGTTGCTGAATTTTTTTGGTTTATTTTTGATTGATTGATTGATTGATTGATTGATTGATTGAAGTTTTAGATCCCAACGTTACACTAAATCTAGCGCCCCCATCAGGTTACAATTATTTTCTAGGCAGAGACTAGGGCTTGAAATGAGACCCAGTCGCAGTCATAGGCTGCCTAAGCAGTAAATTTTCTTTCCTTTCCTTCATTTTGTCTGATCTGTAGTGCATTGCTTCACTTAATTGGTCAGTTCAATTCACCAGCATCCAGGCAAAGCAGGCAGGAGCTTCATTCAGTTATTTGGGTACAGCTATAGTCCTGTGGCATCATCTAGAGCAGTATTTCCTCCCAACAGAAACTGATCCAACTCATCAGCTAAATAATAAGCCTTTCACTGACTGAATGTGTGACAGCAGGAAAACACTTGGCTGTGTCGGAGCAGAGCTTTTCCAGCTCCAGGACTCTGAACCACTGGTTCAGAGTGAAATGAATGTGAACTTGAGTGGTGCTTTTACCCGCAAGGCGCTCGGCCACAGTGAGGCTTTGTATTGGTGCTGGAGCTGGAGGCCGGTGTGAAGCCGCCATCTGCTGGTGGGGATCATAAAACAGTGAGTTCAGGCGAGGAAAGGGGTAAAGGCCACCACCACTGCTGGGTCCACACAAATACAGCGAGTTCATGGCTGCTGGCTGTAAAACAGATCCATGAAAAAAATTAGATCAGATAAAAATCAACTGGCAATTTAGTTCAAACAAACTCCTAAAGTATCCAGACATTTCTAATGAGAGAAGTCAGTTAAGTCTACCGTTTTATACAAAAGTTTTGCATAATTTATTGGTTGAGATTTATTCAGAGTGGGCTGATGTTAACCGTTTCATTACAGAGACATGTGCTGGCTCAGGGTTCTTTACAGTGGTGTTGCTGAGAACCATATATCACAATGTCCACAACTACAAATACAGTCATCCCCCGCTTTTCACGGGTGTTACATTCCAAGGCCACCTGCGTATAGTGAAAAAACGCACTGTTGTGTTTTGGTTTCCAGAACACTTTGTCATTTTAAACTCAGTTTAATGCATTACACTTTAAGAAAATGTGAAGGTAAACCCGTATTCGAATTTAAATTCCCCACTGAGATATGCAAATCGGAAGGTTGCTGGACAAAAGTTTGGGATACCGCGGCGAGGTGAATGGTTTTCGGAGAATAAAACCTGATCTACTCAGGCTAAAAATACAAATGAGGGCTCGTTGGAAAGGTCTCCTGGAGATCAATCGAACTGTGGAGTTTGAGTGCTTGCACCGTGGAGAAATCGTACTACGAAAAAAGTGCTTCCAGGTCGGCTACAGGCTGTCCTGAGTCCCCTTGTGTGGAAACAACCAGAAAAAAATATATATTTATTGCCACAAAAGAGCAAAAAAGGCAGAGGATATTTGCAGATTCTGCGTTGTTGTGGGGATTTCCGTGTAAACTATGAGTTCGGTTCTCAAAAAAAATCTGCGTAAAACTGGGGGATTACTGTATACCCATTTTATTTACTGTCCAAAATAACCATTTAACCTACACATCCTGTAGCCTGTAACATAGTGTATAATGTATAAAGACTTTAGACTTTAGGCAGTGTATTTGTAGTTATTTTATCCATCTTTCTTTGAGGTTTTATTTTAGAAGGGATAAAATCAAACGGTTGTTTCCTATTAATTCTATAAAACAAATTTTGACTCATTATGTTTCTGGAGCATTTGAAGCATTTTACAACAAACCACTGTGACTATGTTTACATCTTAACAATTTAATTATGTATATTTGTTTAAACATTGCTCACACTTTTATGAGCCCTCCTCATTATTGGGCTGTGAATATATAGTGTACATTTAAAAATAAACAAGCTGTCGTGGAAAAACCTGCAGATGTGCAAGAAGTGCAGAAGGAACTTATTAGATTCCTATTAGTCACAAACCTGTTTAAAATATCTTGCAACGTTCAAATACAGTAATTATAATGTAATAAAACATTCATGCAAGCAATTGGTTATCATATCAATGTAACAGTTTGCAGGCCTGTAGTGGGAAATTACCTGGGAAGTGGAGAAATTCCTGCAAAGTGTGTTTGAGTCCAGTGTTTCTCAGGCCTGTAAAATCCCACTGCCCCACGCCCAGTCCAGCAAGGCCTATTTAAGAAGCATTACCACCAGCGTCTCCCAGCCATTAGCCAATAGAAAGAAAGGTATTAGCCCGGATTTAGTGGGATGAAGGAGAAGAAGGGGGTCTGGGGGCTCAGTTTTTTTTAAAACTATTGAACTTGAGAGATTTAAGCAAAGGATCTCCCTTCCATAAGCGAGCATTTCACCCCCTCCCCCTCAGTTAAAACAATTAAAACAATGAGGGGCGCTGATCTGTGGGCCTGGCCACATTAGAATAGGACTTTGGCAGCTTTAACTCCAGGGGTGTGTGTGTGTGTGTGTTTGTGTGTGTGTGTGTGTGTGTGTGTGTGTGTGTGTGTGTGTGTGTGTGTGTGTGTGTG
>JBBIGB010000017.1:14078045-14104796 GCA_037577075.1 Alestopetersius hilgendorfi | reverse complement strand
CACACACACACACACACACACACACACACACACACACACACACACACACACACACACACACACACACACAATGAAACTAAAAACAATATAGGACCAAGACATCTAGCTAAAACAATCCCTTAACATGCTTCTCATGGAGAAAAAAATGGTTTAGGGGACAAAAAGCAAGTTTTCAATGGAAATCACATTCAAAACTTTTGTAATAAGTTTAGCAATAGTGTGTGTTTGGCTGATGACTGAGTCACTAACACAAAATATAACTGAGGTTTATATCCATTATTTTAGTACTTTTTAAAATTACATTGCAATCAGTGAAACACCCCTAACTCTCTTCTGGGGGATTCATTATCCATTTTTCATGGAAATCATTTTATAAGATCAAGGCTAGACACAATTACACTCAAATTACTAGGATTTCCCCAGAGGTTGTTTATACATTCTATGGGTTGCGATTTTTGATGCTTATTTCATTGACGAAATTTGAATCAAATACTGACCCCAGAATTAAAAGTCGCATGAAACCAGAAAATATTGTTACACCCATAATAACTACAGTAAAGCTTACACAAGTATTTAAGGGCTATGAAAGAGCATCATCTGTGGTACCTTTTTAGCTTGCCGGCCTTTATCTTCTGTTTTAACATCCTTGGATTCATTAAAGATCCGCAGGCACTCTTCCATAGGATCCGAGTCATAATCCACATCTACCTGCAGGGAGGTATAGTCCGCAGAAACATCTCCTTCATCATCCTCATCCCCTTCATCCTCTCCATGATCGTCTGACAAAAAGGCATCAGCATCTGAGGATTTTATCTTACTGCTTATCAGAGTGCTTCGTTTAAAAGCTGAAGCAGTCTTCCTCACTATACGCTCATCGTCTTCATCATCGTCGTTTTCTTCCTCCTCCTCCTCCTCCTCCTCCTCCTCAGGGCTCTCATCTCCAAAAAGGTCAGCATGACTGAATGAACGCGCCTTGGCCTTGGGCTTTTTCCCCTCTTTCTTATCCAAGGACAAGCTGCATTTTTTGCTCTTGTCTTTGACGCTATTGCTACTGCTATTTTTCTTTTTGTCCTTCTCCCGTCCTCCACTCTCCAATTTTCCATTTTTCTGTTCTCTATATTTGCTAGACTCATTTCTGCTTTGGTCTATCTTGACCGTTTTGGCCCTCTTGGCATCCCGTTGATCTTTCTCTCCTTTCATCTTCTCCATCCTCTTGTCATTTCCTGCTTTTCCCCCTTTGCACATTCCCTCTGAATCTCTGTCCTTGAATCTGACTTTATCCTCAATGGCCTTGCTGTGGCTCTTCTGTTTTTTCACACCTTCCTGAATGGGTTTCTTTGAGGTTTTCTCCACACTGGAGCTTCCTTTCTTTTCTTTATGGATGCTGCTGCTTTTCTTGACAGACTCCTTGTCCTCTCTCTTAGATTTCTGTAATTTACTACTTTTCATCTGGTCACTTTGTCCTGATTTTTTTTTATGAAGTGGCTTGTCATTTGCCTCCAAAGCATCGAGTGGCTCTAAGTCGGGGTCTTGGCCCTCTGATAAGGTTTTCTGGGGAGTTTTTTGTGCACGACCAATACCCACTAATCTCCTGCTGTTCTCCTCAGCAGAGCTTACACTACTTTTCCTACGCTGCAGGCGACTGACAGGTGTGGGACGGTACTCTGTTCCGGAGCTTTCATCATCGGACTCAGTGAAGCTGGCTGTGTACTTTGGAGGATCTGTGGCACTTTGGAGGATCTGTTTGGGCTTCTTTACCGTGGGTACGTATTCCTCGTCCGCAGCTTGTTTATCCCAGCCTGCAGGGTAGGCTCTCTTCCTCCCATCCACCTCTGCTGCAATGCCTAAGTCTTTCCCACCTTTAGTAACCAGTTTAGCGGAAAAGTTTGAGAGTGGGTCATACTCCATGTCAGTGGAAGGTTTAGAATTATCGACTGTGTATTTACTCTTTAAGGAAGACACAGATCCTGTAGAAGGGACACGGGGTGCTGCAGCAGGTGGTGTTTTTTTCACTCGTGGTTTGGAGATAGCCGTAGGCACATACTCCATTGAATTAGCATGGCTGTTGGCCTCCGAGTCCAGAGTATATTTGTTGGAGCGTGGTGTAGGATTGTAATCAGCAGTTTGGCTCATCTGATAGCTCCCTGGATCATACGCATTATGGGAAGATGATGCAGAAGCCATTTGTTTTTTGTAACTTGCTTTAACAGAGCTGCTAGCAGGCTCATATCCCTGGTCCCCAATCTGAGAGAGCTTCTTCTTGTCCTTCTCCATTTCGCTTCGCACTGCTTCAATGGCCCGGTTGACAAGCTCCAGCTCCATGGCCCCCAGGTCCAATGACGGATCTGACGCCTCTGCATTATATTGCTCCCCTGGTCTGACCACCTCAGGACTGAAGGGATCATACCCTTGGTCTGAAAAGAAGAATTTAAAAACGTGATTAGACATAACCGATCATTTCTTAATGCACTCTTTTACCAACAAAGACAGAGTCCAGTTAACAAGACAGGCATTGGCTGCCTATTATAACGGATTTAATAACTCAATCAGTGAGGTAACGAAGAATTACTTTGTAAGGAAAATACTTTACAATAAAGGTACACTATAATGAAAGCACACCCAATTCGTGTTTTATGTGCACAACTTCCTGTCCAGACATACCTCTGCACTGCCTGTTAGATTTGCACATCAAAGCATCTCAAAACACAAAACTGCAAATTCTGTTTATTCCCTAACTGAACCAAATCACATTGGCTCCCATAATTTACAAGACATGTTCAACCTACAGCAGGGAAAGCACAAAAAATTAGAAGACATCTTGGTACTGTGACCAACCTAACACCTTGTAACCTGCAACCAAGTGGCATCTGAGCCTCATTAACTAATGGTCATGTCCTTACAGAGCTGAATAAAGTGTTTGAGCACAGAGAACAAAAAGAAGTGAAGGAGAACTGGAATACTGGAATCAAGTTAAAGCAGTTTTCCAACACTACTCCTGATATCCACTTGTGCTGTGGATTTTGTTTGCCATACATAAAACAGTACCAAAGAAGACATCCATATAAAATAGCCTGTGACAGATCTGGCCACAAACACTAAATGCCCCAAATACACTTTTGCTTTCTCCTAAAACCAATGATAGGAATTATTAGAACGCTTGGCCCGTTGTCACAATACCTCCTACTCTTCTTTGAGGGCTTTCAAAACATTAGGAGAGTGGATTAGATCGCAAGTCAAACCAAGTAGGTTTTATTGTGATTTTAACCATATACACCGAAACGATGTGCCTCCGGGATCTTGGTGCAACGCACAGAAACACGAAGAGACAACAAAAGCAAAGACAAAAGAGAGTGTAAAAAATAAGAATCAGTCGCAAGAGCTTTAGTGGGGTCGAATAATCATTGGGTTCTCCATCACTAGGTACTGGCCATGACTTTCCTCTCGTCTTATAATAAAGCATCAGTACTGGATGCCTCTTACAGGAGCGGAACTGACTCGTGAAGAGGGGTGTCTGGATTATTTTGGGCATGTCGTGTAAAAGAGGAGGAGGAAAGTGAGCTCCAGTCACCGTTTGAGGCTGTGGGGGTCTCTCTGGTCCTCTTAAAGCCGCCGGGTCCGGCTGGTGGTCGTGAGTGTCTGAAGTGGCAGTAGGGTCTGTTACAGCCGGCCAGAGGACACTCCACCCCGCGGAAAAAGCCCGTGGACCGCAACATACTCTCATAACAGCCGCTCTCTAAGCACAGGGAGGCGGAGTGGGTATGTAGCTAGTCGCCTAGACCACTTTTTAGCTTTTGAACGCGCCAGTGTCTTTGTTTCCCTCTTTCTTTCTGACAACACAACCGACTAAAGCGACGCCATAGCCCGCTGGTGAGAAAAGCCCCACGAGAGCTAGACGAAGCGCGCGACAATGACGTCATACAGGCTCCCGCGCTTTTCGCCTGACTGGAGGAAAGAATAAACAAAATGAAGGACAAACGTAGTTACCCCCCCCACCCCCGAAAAAGAGCTAGTATGCGCGTGCTTATCGTCACACACCAAAACTTGCGGGCATGTGTGTTTCTGGCCACACCTATGGAGACGCATCTGTTCTTAGTTAAGGGCTTTTAACTCTAAATGTTACTTTACACACGGACTGTAAATGGAGTTGTTTCTCTATGGGGCCGGGTGATTTCTTGCACTAAACTTACCATGTGTAGGGTTTTTACTGTTTATAGCCCAAGCTTGGTTGAAAGGAACAGGCGACACAGATAAACATTTATTTACAAGATATACACAAGATGTGTGGCTTCCTTATAGACCTGTCTAGTCTTCATTAGCCACTCATTCAGGCTGAAGTTGAAAGGCTTAAGTTGGAACCCAAGCTACCAACCTCATTCAAAAAGTAATGTGTGCGTCTAGAATTTAAAGTTATTGATCATAGTATGTACATATACTGCAGTAAATTCAGCATTAACAGGCTACAGTTTGTGATCGTTTGTTGTAAGGACACACTGTACAAGGCATACTTAAAAGCAGGAGGCAGTTGCAGGTCCAAATTTTAAAACGGGGACACCTGGCCTTGCTCATTTCATCTGTTAGTCTTCAAACGTGGTCTTCTGAACTCCTTTGAAACCTGCAGCCACACTACCCCTTTAACAAAAGGCTGGACTCCTGTTTGGCCTACCAGCACTGCCATCTCCACACCAAAAATTCTACACTGAAGTGAAAGATGAAACCATATTGCAACTTAGTAAAATGTAAACATTTCTTTCAGTACAGCACTCTGTACCACTGTGCAGTAGGACTTTACATCTAGCAGCTGTCACCACAGGAACTGAAGCCTCAGATTCGGTTCTCCTCTTTGAAGATCCTTCTGGCCTAAAAGGAAACTAAATTCCCAAGTGAGACAAGCACTCCTGGTACAAAATAAGGTACACAACCCCAAATTAAACAAATGGCATAAATACATTCCCCAGCAATGCTGAACTAATTACTTGAGTATACTAGCACAGTAGCATTAAAATGACTTACAGACCTGTGCATATTTTACTACTCACCTTAGCAGTTCTTTAGTCTTTGTAGAGTACAGGAGTTCTGGTTATAAGCATCACTTCAGCCCACCATACTGGATCAATTGCACAGCAGTAGCACACAGACACAGCTTCCAGCAGCAGCCTTTTCCACACAAAGTGAGAGTACAAATACAAATGGGGCCCACGTCCCCCCTCTCTTTTATAAAATGGTACACACCTGAAAACAGTCACATGCTAATTGTGTGGGTGTGTCCACTGAGGAGGGACACCACGTTTGTATTAAACAAGCAGGCCTAAGTTTGATAAAGGGCCTAATGACGGCTTGGCATGTTTTTTCCAGCCCTTCCAGCAAATCAGCGGGTAGGAACCCTGGAGGAGGGGCACGTGGTGAAAACGATGTGAGTAATTTTTAGGGATGATAAGTGCCATGTGACCTGGGTCTAATCCCAATTATTACTTCAGAGCAAGAAAGCTGACTGCTACTACATGCAAGGAGTTGTTGAGCTTACCTGCCAAACAGTATTAAAGAAATAAATACTACATACACTTAGAGTGCCTTAGTGGGGGCCTAGTGCCACTTTTTTTAATGCCACCAAAACATCTCTAAACTCTGAGAAGCCTGTACATCAACAGTCATTTAACATGCAAACAAATATGATGCAATAACACCAGGCAACAACAATATGTTTCATTACATTTTGTAATGTTTCTTGTACAGTCTCGGCACACGGATTTTGGTGGTAACTTTTATTTTCATGTAGCTTCAAGGGTTTAGTTAGAAACGTCATTTTTAGAACGTCACCCAAGCTGCACTGTTTGCACTCTCATCTTGACTTTTTTGACAATCTTTTTACGTTTACATTTCTGTTAAATACTGTAGAAATTGTGAACAAGACATTATCAGATGCTTAACAATGAATTACTAAGTATTTATTCCATGTCAAAGAATCATCTGTCTCAAAGTGTGATCTCTGATTGGCAAATATGAGTTAACCTGGATATGAATTTGTTTTCAAATGAAGTGATACTGACCTTGGGGGTATTCCAGAAGGCAGGTTATGCTACATAACCAGGTAAGTTCTGCACTAACTTACCCTTGAACTTACCCAGTTATGTAGCATAACCTGCTTTCTGGAATACCCCACTGGTACTGTGTGCTGCAAACAGTACAGCTGTTTCAGGCACTCTGATGTGTTTAGCATTGATTACCTTGTTACAATGACACCTGTCAACAGGTTGGATATGTTATGCAGCAGTGAACAGTCAATTCTTGAATTTGGAAGCAGAACAAGGGCAAACATAATGATCTGAGGGAGTTTGACAATGGCTGGACAGGAACTTCTGGAAAAAGTTTGCTAGTGCAGGTGTAGCAGAATGTGGCTGTAACTGGACCTTTCCGGAAGGTACCTCTCTGGAACTAGGGTTAGAGACCATGCTCATTCAGTTGAATTTGTGCTTCTGAATACTTGCAGACCATCTCCAAAACGACAGGTCTTGGGAGGTTTTATCAGTATGCAGTGGTCAGAACCTAGCAAAAATGGTGCACAGAGGGTCAACCTGGTGCACTGGTGAAAAGGCAACAATGCTCTTTGACGTTCATGAGAACTAGCCCGTTTGGTCCAGTCCTACAGATGAGCTACTGTAGCACAAACTGAATAACTTGCTAACAGGGACAGAAACACAGAACACATGATGCGTTACAGCTGTGTATGGGGCTGAGGGGCTGAGTAGCTGCACACCAGTGAGATTACCCATGCTAACTGTTGTCCCCCACCAAAAACCCGAACTAGTAAGATGGCTTGGATTGATGAATTCTTTAACATCATGTGTATGGCAGGGTGCATGCATGCTGCTTACCTGGGGAAGAGATGGCACCCAGGGTGCACTATGAGAAAGACATATGCTTGCAGAGGCAGTGTGATTCTCTGGGCAAAATTCTATTGGGAAACCTGCCTTGATGTACCACTCACTTAAACATTTGCACAGACCAAGTACAGCCTTTCAGAGCACTGCTCTGAGCAGTGGCCTTTTTCAGCACAATAATGCACCACTGCAAAACAGTCAGGGTTGGTTTTAGAATCCTGACAGATCTGTGTACTGATGACTGATAGATCAGTATAGGCTTAAAAGAAGTTACAGTCTCCAAGTGAACAATTGCCATGCCACTACCATCACGCTGTTGTGCTGCGAGTGGTCCATCTGGTCAGTGGTGGTCCCTTTCCACTGATGGATGGGGTAAAGACCCATTGATGAATCATGCAGCAACATGGGCAGCAATGTGTGTTTGTATAAATGGTATTAACAGTATGACTAAATACAGGCAGAATGTAAGTGTTTATGATAAACTTCAAACCCAGTGTAGACTAGAGAGTTCCTGAACAAAACAAACACTAGAGGGAGACATACACAATCATGGGAAGTAAATGTTGCACAAAAGTGTTGCAGAGATAGTGTAGCTGGTTGGGATTGACCTCTGTTCGGACTTATCTTGTACACTTAATGATAATATCTCATATCATTGTACAGTGAGGCCATGTTGCACAAGTAGAATCTTGCAAAATCTGTAACTGCTTTCTGGCCTGCAAGCTTGTTCCCACTGTCCTTGCTGCACTGCTGATGTTGCTCAAATCACAGAACAAAGACATATTACTGATAGCTCAGCAAAGCTGTGAAATTATCCAACTGTCAAGATTTACCTTTCACCTCCATTTAAATAAATACAAGTGTGTTTTCAAACTAATCTCTGTCTGCTGCACCTGTGTCATGGGACTGATTAGCAAAGGAAATCATTTCGACACAGTGTACTTGACTCGAACACATGTATAGTAGAAACCAATGGGAAATAAATACAGAGAACTCTGATCCATGCCTGGAGGTTTTTAAAGATTCAAGATGTTTGTCACAAGTAACCCTGGATCGCTCCTCAGGCAGTTCTATAACAAAAAAATAGAAATTAGAATAATATAGACACATGTAAACAACACAAATATAAACACTGAAATACAATCACTAATTAATCTGAATATTTACTGTGTGTGTGGGGTGGGGGGGGGGCTGCATCCTTTATTTCTGGTTGTTGCTTTTGCAATTTATGGGAGTGTGACTGTGTAAAATGTGGACGTCACTATTGTTTTATGCACTACTATTGATATTTGATTCAAAATTCCAGACAATAAATGTTTGTAGAAAATAAAAAATACATATAAACAATTTGTTGTACCTTGGAAACACCCTTACACTCTTTTACAACTGTAACAGTTAAAATAGTGGTTAAGTGTGTAGTCAAACACTACAGCACTCACAACACATATGGAGGCGTTTCTTATTTTTTACACAGCTCACACTGCAATAGATCATAAAAGAATAGTAACCTGTGCATTTTACACACACACTGCCGCAAACTGTACAAACAATGGACAGAAAAAAAAGGAAAAGTGGTCTCATTTGTTTCCATGGCTGTATGTACATAAACCACATTCACGAGACCGTCACCTTAATGACTCGATGTTGTTTGAGTGGGTTGAGAGAGGTTTTGGCGGTGTACAGAATATCGACATGACTATACATTACCTGCTTCTATGGTTGCTACTACTGTTAGCCTGAGACCCCCAGTGCTAAAGAAGCAAACTTTGGTTACCAAAAATCTGATCCCACTGTGGCAAGTGGGAATTGCTGTACATTTTTAAGTGATGTTTCTTCTAAAAATATGTAAATATGTCATTAATGAACTAGATTTGGTTAAACATCCAAAAGGGTGCTGTACCATTACAGTGGGGTTGCATCACATAGACTGAAGGAGTGAGATTTGCCATTAACAGCTTGAATGAAAATGTAAACACACACCATGTACCTTCAGCTCAGGTGACTGACTGACTCATTGACGCAGGTAGCATCTGATAGCGCTTCCCATTCCGCCTAGCCTTGGAGCAGAGATAAAGTGGTTTTACTGGCAGCAGCATTGTTTGATGTGGCAGTGCATGAAAACTGCTACACAGCACTAAGTCAACACAAAAGGTGGTGACAGGATGTGTTATTTTTTCCCCCTGTAACTTTTTAACAAGTGCAAATAACTTTTTTGTGCTCTCACTCTCCAGTACCTTGAGCTGCCACTCACTTGCCCACTGCCCCATTCATCACCGGTCACTTTCTGATCGCAGGATCATTGTTGACCTGATATCATTTGGGCGGTGTGCCAGCCTCAGCCACACTGTGATGGCGAAGTAGTGTGTGGTGTATTTTAACCTACCAGAGTGTTCCGCAACGCAAATTGACCACTGATGAAGGGCCAGAGGATAACTAACCCAAACAGTGCATCAAAAGTTCATACAATGTCTAACTGTACATAGTGACCAGGGCAGCGGAACGCCGCTCCAGACCAGCTCCAGCCTCTCTCCAGGACCAGTGCAACCTTGATCAAACTCGTTTAACATGCCGAAGCCAGGTAGACACTTCAGGAGTGTTATGGTCAAAACAGAGAGGCTCAGGAGGAGCTCCTATCCTCAGGCCATAAGTCTCTTTAACCAGGAAACGACGCCCCAGTTTTTAACTGTTCATAGCACAAACTGAACTCTGCCTCACTGTATCAGCTGGTGGCCTGCTGGTTAGGGAGTTGCCCATGTCATTGGAAGGTTGTGGGTCTGAATACCAGTGGCACCTTGAGCAAGGTACTGTCCTCACACTTTGCTCTTTGGGAGCTGCGTTGCTGCCCACTGCTTCACTTGGTGAAAGGGTTAAATACAGAAGAATAATTTTGCACAGTGGTGTGTTCAGGCATGAATATAAGGGGCCAATTTACTCACACATCTCATCCGCTGTTATTTATACCTTAATTAGCTTTGTATAGTAGTTTAGTTGGAATATACACTTTTCTGTATATTTTATTACCTTAGTTAAGCCATTCCAAATTTCTCTTCGTTAAACTTTATTGCAGTCTTGTGCGCTACATGTTGTACTTTTATAACTTGTGTAGTATTGAATATGTTAGGGGGTTCAGAGTGTCCAGTGAAGCATTTTGAGTTCGGCCAGTGGTCACTGACCCTCCTGGAGATCTCTGCTGTGTTTAGCTCCAACTGAATCCAATGTGCTCACCCGCCCCCTTCCCCAGTCAGTCAGGGACTTCAGAAGTTCATTAGTTAAAATGGCAGGATGTGGCTGAAACTAGACTTCTCAGGTAGGCAGCTCAGGAGGGCCCGGATTGGTGACCACAGAGACTTTGCTCTTTTTCTTGAATAAATGATCTGATCAACAACAATGAATTAAGTCGGACAGCAGTTTGTGGTTCAAAGGGTTTTATTGTTTCTTTTCATTAGAAAACAATACAAAATTCTGCAACAACAGTCATAAATTTTGCTTCGAGTGAACTGAAGTCAGCCACATGGTAAAGTGCTTCTTTATATCAATGTTTTGTCATTGTCCTGAGGGAAACCCCAGGTGGGGGGGTCATTTCATGAAGTGAAACTTTTCAGTTATTCAGAATCAAAAGAGGTAAGGGACATTTTTACAGAACAGTCATCAATTCTGCTTTAAGATATCCAGCTAACTGAAAACGCCTGCTCTGAAAAACCCCATCGGTCTGAATGAGTTAGTTTGGGCTGGGGGAAACAAACAGTGCTGACCAGAAGGGAGCCGGAAAGGCTCAGCCTTTAGCCTTCAGGCTAGAGGATCACAAAAAGTCACATTACTATGAAAAACAATTAAAGAAAAATAACAACAATAAGAGGAAAATAAAAAGAAGAGGAAAATAAAAACAAAAACAACTCCTTTGATATCATCTACATCTGAGAGATTCATTTCCACTCCAAGATCTCCATTTACAGCTCTATTTTATAAGCTGTGTGGTGGAACCACAAACAGAGGTGTTTTAAAAAAAACTCCCCCAAACCCCTTTATTTTAAAAAAGAAAACGAAATAAATTTGGGGATATCGCCTCAATCCCCAACTAATCCAAGGCAGTCCATAACATATGTATGGAGGGAAAAAAAAAAACGAGTGGCGACTCTCGCATCAAACACACGTGGGCTCTTTTAGTTGAGCCCAGTCCCACAGACTTCTTTGTGCACGTTTGAGAACAAACTTAAAAGTTTGGTATCTTCGTATTAGAAACAAGACAGGATAAAAAAGGCAAACAAAATACTGAATGAGAAAGTGGTCGAAATTATATTTTCCAAACCAAGAGATTGCCTTATTTTAGCTTATGAATGTTTTTTTTTTTTAACTGGTTTGTTGTAGCAAGGTAGTTTCCCTAGCAAAATGTGAAACTGCTGCATATACAATTCAAGTAAGTCTTACTATAAGACATAAACCTCCATAAAAGATGCAACTGTAGAAAGATTAAAAAAACCCTATTACAATCAGTGTCCTATTCCCAGCTAATAGGCTCTTAACATGAGGACTGCCATTCATTTGATGCCCCCCCCCTCCCCCGCCCCCCTACAAAGAGCCACATTGCTGAGTAATGCTCACTTAAATGCTCACTTAACATTCAACGGGATTACATGTTCGGATGTTTCTCTTTTTTTGCCTTCTTACAGGTGAAATTAATGCTCGAAAACAAGTACAGTTTAGAAAAAGAGCTCAAAATCTGAATACAGACACACTTTCTGACAACCCTTCCTTTCTCTCTGACTTGGGTCACCAATTCGTTGTGAGGAAAAAACAAAGCAGAAAAAACAAGTTATTTCCAACACAAATACACTGGAAAAAAAAAAACAGTGAACGTCACCTTTGGTGGCCTTTTTCTCACTTCAACTGTTTAAAAATAGACAAAAAGAAAAGAAAATCGTACTGTTTCAACTTCTTTAGCCTCTTTCACACGTTCATACTCCCAACTTAACACAATACACCGACATGAATACTTAAAAGAGCCTTTAAAAAAAATCAGGTGTTGCACCTGAACATTTGAACAGCACCTGCTTAAAGATACAAAAATAATAATAATAATGGTAATAATAAAACAAAGCTTAACAAAGCTCAAAACATCAGTGTGGCACAGTTTCAACTGGAGTTACACGCACAAAAGTAAACTTAAAAAAAAAGAACTTTTCACACATTTATACAGCTACATTTTCTTGGAAGACCTTTTTTGAAATTTTTTCTGGTGTTTTTTCAGGAATACTTTTCAGTTTTTTATGAACTTTTTAAATTACTTTACAAAAAGGATCTCTCCTCACTTAACGGTTTCTAAACACATCCTTATTTGGCAGAGCCCACGAGGCCATGGTTTTCTAAAAACTGTACCATTGAACTGTGGCATCAGTCCTAAACTGAAGTAGTCACGTTCTCCATTGAGGGAGAACTTTCATTAACTAAGCCATATTCCATGACCAGCTGGAGTCACACTGACAAACCTGTGCTTCCGTAACCACATGATACCCCCATCACCACCCCCACCCGCATTTATGGACAACCCTTGAAGTGCTGATGTTTTTGCTCATAAAAATCTTACCAGAATGGCATGAAGGCTATCATATTTTTTCTGTAAGATGTTGTAGATGTTAAAAGTCAGTCACATAATGAAGAAACCATTTACCAAAATAATCGGTAGTTTAATTTGAATTGTTTGCAAGCACTCTGGCATCAAAAGTGCATTTAGTATTTTGATACTGATGGCCGATCCTTTTCTTTTCCTAATGGTCAGGGATTACCCTCTCATGATTGAATTCAGAGGCTTTGCGGGGGGAAAAAGAAATGACACTAATGAGGTGGGGTGAGGCACTGACAGCTCCACTGAAGTCATGCCTGACCTGATTTACCTTAATCAGGAGTTGCATAAATGTGTATGAACCTTCTGAAGATGGGGTACTTACATACACACGTTTAGGCAGAAACATTCCTGAAACATAACGATGTCTTCTCATTGAGAAATTATTCACAGTGGATCCAGTTGTAATGTGGAAGCAGCACAAGAAAGAAACATGGGGGTGGAGAGAAGGGGATTATGGGTGTTGTAGTCCTTTGGTGTCTGAGCTGGCTGGCTTCAAAAGTACTCTGCCTTTTAAATCAAAAGGGAATAACTAAAGCAGATCCCTCCGTTTACCGAATCCTACGTGCGCCCTCTTCCAGACCAAGTGGCCAGGCTGATTGGTGAAGTGCTGGGGCAGCCAAAGTATGGACAATGGAAGGAGGGCAGCTGGGTCTGGGGCATATCTAAACCATTCCGTTTTAACACAGGAATACTTTACCCAAAAATATCACTGTGATGGTTAGCAATGAAAAGACGCTAATGGGCACCATATAGCTTTATCACATTCACACTTTTTTTTTTTGAATGAAATAATTTTTTATGAGGAAAAGGCAAGGGAAAGGCAAGGGACACTTGCATGAGGGGCAGCAGAGACTTAAAATAACTTCTTTTTCTTGCTGACATCTAGAGGAGGTCAACTGTCCAGCGGGTTGAAAATTAACCAAATAAAGACCTTTCTCAGGCACAGTCCCCAATGATGACCAGCGGAGCAAGGAGCTGGCTGAGTTCTGCAGCTGAGACTGGCGCCCCTTTCAGAAGGCTGCTCCTTTGTCGCCGTTTAGCAAGTTTGGAGTTGGAAGGAGGCGAGAGTTGCATGGAACAAGCACCCACCGTTACCACCTGAGGGGACTCCTCCTCCTTCTGCTGCTCATCCAGGTCATCCTGCTGTGCAAGCTGGCGGTTTACGGCCATTGCTTGCCCGGCAAAAAACGTCAGGTCCTTGGCACTACTGTTCCTGTGGCAAGGAAGTGAGACGTGTGAGATTAGCAAATACATTTTGCTAAACCCAGTAACTAATGGCTATATTATTTGAGTTTGCAAAACTAAATGGCAGCATAGATAAAATCATAAGAACCTACCTCTGAAGGAGGATGGAGGAAGGGATAGAGTCAGGTGCACCCTAAAGAAACAAGAGGGAACATATTTAAATCTGTGTTCAGTTTCAGAATTCTTTTTCTTTCCCTACGTTTAACTAATTCATAAATATTGAACAAGTTAGATGTTCCAACATATATTAGCTACAAGATGTAGGTGTGAATTAGTCACTCAATATTTCTGCACAGTATTTAATCCTAACAATACTCCAAGCCGTGACCAGATAATAAATGAGTTTATCTGCTTACCCCTTGGACCCATGGGTGCTGTAGAACCTGAGCGGCACTGAGTCGGTTCTTGGCGTCCCGAACCAGCAGTTTGGAGATGAGGTCTTTGGCACTGGAGGAGATGTGAGCCCATTCCTTCTCTGGAAACTCGTACTTCCCCTCTTGGATACTCTCAAACAGCATGTTCTAGAGAGATAAAAATTTGTATTTTTTTCTATTTATTTGCAGTTTTAAGACTCGTCTGAAATCCAGGTTGATAATTATTTACTAAAGTTACTAACTAACGGCTGACACGACCAGTACATGTTTAAAATTGAACATTGTTAGAGGTTGCTGATTGCTGCTGTACCTGGCAGGCTTGACATGGCTCCCCGTTTTCCCAGCCACAGTCGCTTCCACAGCGCCCCACAAATGGAGGGTAACCACTTAGCATGATGTAAAGGATGACCCCCAGGCTCCACAAGTCACATCGCTTATCATAGATGGTGGCTTCCTCGTTGAATGCCTCCACAACCTCGGGCGCCATATACTCAGCCGAACCACACTACAGAGGGAGGGAGGAAAAAGAGAGACATAAATTTATTCATTACCTGCATCATAACATGTAATTTTCAGTACAATAAAAGACAGACACCCAGCACAATACATAAGGAATTCAATACAAAATAAATACATATAAAATGATCAAGATATTCCTTTTCCAGTGAATAGAACAAAATACAAATAGAGAGGTTCTGACACTGAATTATGAGAACATCATAAACTGCTGCCACCAAGGCTGTTAACTGCATCACATAGCAAAAACTGGCAAAAAATCGTTTATACCCGGGTGTGATATGGAGTGACATGGAAAATACAATAGGTGAGGTGTGGGTGTAGATGTGTCTGTATGAACAGCACACTGATGTCTAGCACTGATCCAAGTGTGGCTTTCTAAGCAGGTGGTGTGACTGGAAGCTTGTGTCGGCTGATGCGTGTCATGTGCTTCAAGCCAAGCCCTCAGAGGGTCTTAGACGGACCGTGTGAGAGTCACATGGCAGACATCATACCAAAATGAGATTACAGATAAGCTACAAGAACAGGATCACCTCATATGAACAATAACAAAGTAATCAATACCTGCTTAGCCCTACATTACAGGTAACAAATTAGATCTGCGTAAATAAAAACATCCCATAAATATAAGGATAGGACAAATACATTTATGCATTTTACATAAGAGAACTATTAATTTCACCAGCACAATGCTCAATCAGAAATACAACTTTTAATGTTTACTGTTGCATTTTGTTTAAGCATCAACCCCATTATCATGAGATCGCAAGTTTGATGCCGGGTCATGCCACTCACAGCCATTGCCAGAGTCTAAGACAGCACGACTGGTTTTGCTCTTTCTGAGGGGGTAGTGTGCTGCTCCCTCCCCCCGACCACTTGGTGCAATGCAAGATGCCTACGTTTGTGTATGTGTGTGTGTATGTGCAGAATGTGCAGAAACACTATTACATGGCTGAGGATGGGTGAGTCACTGGAGGTTTTAAAAGTTCAGCTGAATGTTCTGGCTGAAGACTTCTGCCAACCCCAGACCGCCTCCGCCTCTGAAACTAGGCCAAACGATCAAGATGGGAAAAGGAGGATTGAGTGGACCGAAAATCATCTCTCACGTAACACCAACGCACAACCTTATCACATAAAAACAAACACACCCTCCCACAGACAAGCACAACACGACACACACACATAGTCGCATCTAAAATGAGCAGAGTTCAGCAGGTCATTGGAACGAAAACATTCCTTCAAGCTGGGCAGGTTTGAGGCCAATCCCTTTAACAAGAGCTTTGCCTTTTACCAAAGGTTGTTTTTTTAAAGAAAGACCTGTTCCCCTGCACGAAACCATTGTAATTATGCAATATAGGATAGGGCTGCTGTTATGAAACAATCCTTTCTGGAGCATTTGTTTCCAGAGACTGTTGATCCAATGGAACTTTGCAGAATTTCTAGGTTAAAGTCCTTTGGAACATTCAAGCAGTTCATTCATTAGCTTAACAGAGATTGCTGGTTTATGAGTGTTGTAACCAACAGTAACAACCAGCAAATACAGTATAACAAAGCCAGCACAAGATATTATACAAAACAGGCTTTACTCATGGGTAGATTATGTGATAGTGGAGCGGGGGGTTATTTTCATTAAGCTTAAAATGTTAGCTTTCAGGGCTAGGAAGCCTGCTTTGTGGAAACCCCCCTCTCCCAGATCAATGTGGCATATGTGTATTTTGTTTTGGTTTTGTGTTGACCGTCTTTCTCAGTATGCCGAAGCTAGCAGCATGTTTCTTTTGTCTTCCCGAAGGCAGCTGTCGTTGCGCTCCGCCCCGCTGAGCCCTTATGTAATGCACTTTCGCAGTGCAGGAATCTGCAGACAAAGACTACGCTGTATCAAACTGCCCCCGCCTCCTCTGCCACAGCCTGCGCCTGCTAGTCTTCACTCTCGGCATTCGCCTCGGCCAAAACTTCACAGCTACCCCCACACTGCTCTAACAAAGAATGCCCACCACAGACCCCAGCTGATTGAATAAACAGCACCATTAACTCTTCCAAGCAGCACCAACAGATGGAACTGGAATACCATTATCCAACAAAGGATATTATATTTCCCTTCCTATTTTCTTTCTTGAAACACTGTATTACATTCTATCTCCGTCCTGTTCTATTATATCTCTTTATAAATATATTCTATTTCCCATCCTATCATGTCATATTTCCCTTAAGAGTACATTACTGGTTTTGTTTACATTCTGCTCTATTTCCCTGACCTTTCTTTTCTTTACCTAATACCCTTTATCTTTTCACATTCTATTTATCTACATCTTCTATTTCTTTCTATTTTCATTTAATTTGTTTGTCTATTCTCAAGCCTTTCTTTGAATATTACAGATCATACAAGTCGAGAGCTGTCACTAACAAGCTGTCTAATTACATGGCTGGTCTGGTCTGAAAGCTATCTCTGCTTGTACTTGATAAGGGGTGGTGGGGGGTGACAACTTGCACGGGAGATTTTCACTTTCAAGCTCTACTTCATCTTCCGTGGCGTAAAATTAACGATGCCTTGCATCAGACGATCGCGCTGCCTGAGAAAGATTGCTCTCTATCTAGACGTGCACTCAGATCACCTGACATATGCAGACTTACTGGTAAATGCGGGGTTTTCCTGGCCATGTGATAAGGAAGTGGCTTCTCAGCTGGCACTGAGCATTTTGGCGTGTGTCTGAGGTTTGCATCAGCAACCTGGACTTTCAGGTTACCCCTAAGCAAAGCTCTGAATTTCCCTGCATGTTTGTTTTTGTTGTGGCGCGTGTGTGTACGTGTAAGAGTGCGAGAATGAGGCACTGCTCAGTACGCAGGAAGCTATGTGGTTGCACTTCTCATAAAATGAAACGTTACTAAATCTCTACCTCGGATGTGGATGACAATTCTCTCAAATAAGCCATCTGTAAGCACTTGCACATGTGTATATTGCTTACACTTCTAATTCAAATGTACATAATATACACATTTTAGCTGCAGATGTAGTGTAACAATGTAATGGTACATAAAACCTGTAATGTTAATAAAAGATTCTGATTAATTTACAGTGACTGCACTCATTGTGCAAATGGTATGGTCTTACGATATTAGGAGGCAAGAATTACTTCTAAAAATGATCTCGAGTGTGTAGGGGGAGAAACAGAGAGGCATAGAATCTGATAAGATTGATCCTTCCTAAGCAAAACAAGCAGAGCGCATGTTCATAGTTCAGCACAAGCCACACCCACACAAATCTCTCTGAGCTTTCCCACCCTCTCAGCCAGCCAATCATAAGCTAGTTGCTATGTGGTGGTGTGGGGGGGGTTATTTCTCTCAACACCCACCTCATAACCACTTCACCGGAGAGGCAAAACAAAGAAAAGGCTTTCGAAAGAGGTGGGTGCGGTAAAAAGTAAAAGGGCAAAAGGGACAGGCCAAGGCTTGAGGGGTGAAATGTAGAAGTGCACTGAACTTCCAAATAAACCCATTTCCAAGAACCAAAAAGAACTTTTTAATTCCCTGTTTGATTACTGCTTCTGCTTTGGGCCTTGAGAAATGCTGATTGCACAATGTGTTCCTTGAATTCTGGGCCCGAGTGGATTTCAGAGCATTTTTTTCCTGCATGTTTTTCTGAAAGGTCGATATAGTGTGTCCTTGTCTGAATGCCATCATTACTGCTATAGATAAAAGAAACATGGACTGGTTTACCCCTGCAAACAAATCCACAAACAGAAACAGTGGATTGTGCAGACATGTTTTTGTCCTGCAGCTGCTAACTGATCCACAATCCTCTCATTTAAGAAAACACAGAGTACCATTGTGAGCCCTATGGCCGGTGGTAATATGATACTCGTCTGATGAGGACCACACTGGACAAAAAGTGGGGGACATCCTCCACCGCTGCATCAACTAAACACATGAGAACCCACTTTGCCATTCTGTCCACAAATAGTCTGGAGCTTTCCAGCGAGCGGTAGGGGCAGGGTCTAACTCCAATTACACCAAAAGCCCAAACATTTTTTTACGCACCAACCATCCAACCCAACTTCTCCCCTCAGTGTCACCTGTTGTCATCTGTCTCAATTCATTTAGAAACACGTGTGAAGCAGTAACAGCCATTTAAAAGCACACAGTTGCACACTTCAGAGAAACAGCTGAACTCTGCCTTTCCCAAAGCAGTACAATGTTCCAAGTTCAAATAATAACAACTTATCCCTGAGTCACTCTCTGTTAGCTGATAAAGCAGAAGGACATGGAGATAGAGCAGTAAAGGATGTGAACTGGAGGGGAAAAAAATAATGCCCTGATAACTTTGGTAGCACAATCCAGTCTGGGCAATTGCTTTAGAACTAGTTCAAACACTTCCCATCCAGCCAACCAACCCGTCCCTGAGCTCACTGATTTGCGTCTTTCTGCCAATGGGAGCGTCCCTTTCAGCTGACACCACCCAGTAGCGTCCAATACTGTGGAAGGACTGGGCCTTCAATAAGGAATGGCATTGTAAAAATGCCTGGCTTATCTGTGCAGCCATCAGAAACAACAAAGCAGGATTGAAGGCCTTAAGAGTTCATTGGTTTGTTATTAATTCTGCTTTATATATGATGTAGCAACAGGACTCATCTATTCGTCTGGTTGTATTTATAGCCACAGGTTTAAATCGAACACATTCAGAGACTGGCTGGTGGGTCCACAATTCCATCGCTGACTCCATTAATGTAGCTCAAACATTCTGCAGTGATGTTCGCATAATGAACGAGTTATGAAGCCTTAAGGTGTGGATGTTAAAAATGGATAGCGAACATGCACATATATGCTGAACCTACCGGTGTGAGAAGCTCTGGAGTGGAGATGGGAGAACTATCACTGTTCAGCTTGATCCCACTGCCCAGGTCGAAATCACAAATCTTTACAGGTGAAATCTGAAGAGGAAAGAGGGGAAAACTGTTTCAAATATCGCAAGTTATTCAACAAATGACTTTCCTGTCCAGAGCACTATGGCCAAGAGTGACCGCATGGGATGTTTACCTTCCAGGCAGCCAGAAACTTTGTTTATGATTAATCAAGCTCTTACAATGGTAAGCACTGAGGTGCACTTTCGTTGTGCAATTATGTAAAGCTTGTTACTGGACAGATGAAAAAATGACACACAAAGGCTTACCCTGTGCTCATGTTCACATAAGATGTTTTCGGGCTTAAGGTCTCTGTGGGCCATTCCTGCAAGGTACAAGCACATATACAGGGTCATACACCAATTCTCCAGGGTCATGAGGATAAGAAGGGATTATGAGTGGGATAGTAGGGGGCGCTGAGAGCATCAGGCCAAAGAAGTTTGTTTCCAATACAGTCTGCTGCCAGGGATGGCTATGAATAGACAAGCAGCCCATGACCCAACTGTCTTTCTGGCAAGAGACAAAACATGAGACTCCTGGCTTCCTTGCTATTCTTCCTAGAACTCAGGGGTGAATCTTTCCAGTTAACTGGTATAAATATGATCGAGAAGCGCTCGAATATCTCTTTCATCGAGCCCCACCTACCCATCCTCCTCTATAAAGTAAACCACTCCCAAAAAATGAGGCCAGCTTTGGCAAGACAGGAATAGAGAAAACCATACAGTTCTTCTCTTCCGTCCTTTCCTCACCTTTATTGTGCAAAAAATCCAGTGCGCTTGCGATGTCCTGCACCACAATGCTAGCTTCCTGTTCACTGAAGTGTCTTCTCTTGTGAATGTGGGTCAAGACAGAGCCTAGGGGGAAAAAAAAAAACAACATTCATGTATTAAAACATGTATGCAGCACATACTGGTTCAGTTATATTAAACTCTTTCTTGCACTACACAATTTAAAATATGTAACTTGTATGCACGTTTAAATGGGTATGACACAGTTTGTTATAAAGCAATACTGTCACAGAAAAAGGTCATGGAAAGAGATCAGCTTACCTCCCCTCAGCTTCTCAAACACCAGGTAAAACTTATCCTCCTCCTCAAAAAACTCTACAAGCTCCAGAATGTTTCTGCAGGAAGCCAGACAGAAGGCCAGGTGTTAGATTTCAGATTTAGGCTGAACAAATAGACACTCGTGATGTCTCCTATTGAATGATGCATGCATTTAGTCTGGTTTCTAGCGGTACAAGTGTGAGGTAGCTGCCTATACCATTACACGGCCACTTTGTTTTTATGGGGTTGAGTCTATCTGGGTCAGGGAATGCGTCACAGTCAAGCAGTCACCTAATGCATTTCTTACAGCTTCTGACAAATATTTTAACGAAGAATTTCTAAAATATATGATCCCTCATGGTGTCCAGTTTAATTTTGGAGCTTGGTGCTTTGAAATCTCCTTGGCGGATTACCCAAATTAGGCTCTTATACTATAATCTAATTATTTACCAGTCTAAATGTATTAAATATACCAAAACCATTTTTGTTACATTTTATTATGTATTCCTCAAATGCTAAAATCCAAGTTATGCAAGCCTAAATCAGCAGAGAGGTCAGTTTTCACTGACGAAGTGACAGCTTTGGAGAATATATTACCTATGGCCCTGGCACTGATACAGCATCTCCACCTCCCTGAATACGCGACTTCGGCTGTGTCCCGGTCTCTTCTCAATGATCTACAACAGGAGACAGGAGGAGGATATTAGGTTAGAATCAAAGCGCCGCAAAACAAAATTCTTGGCACCTTTGCCTTTGTAGTATTGCCTCCTGGTCCCATAATAACCATTAGGAATTGCAGCTAACGACCATTGTGAATGAGCCCAGCTTAATCCCTTTCTTCCAGACCAGCAAATGCAAGAAAGATGTGCTGTGTATCTATTTATACTTTAACCCATATTTCAGTCCACTGAGCCCCAAGACACTGCAAAAGCACCAGGGCCTCACAAGGTTCATTCATGTCGAGCTCCCATGGCAATAAAATCTCAACAACAACAACAATCCCAGCTAAATTTAGTCTAGTAGGGCTATGAGGAACACAGTTATCCACATGAAGCCAAATGGACTGTTGACACCAAATAGCATTGCTGTCCAGGACCCTCTCACCCCTTGGCTGCGTGCTGTGAGCTGGACGTGCAGCTTTTCCTGTTGGCAGGATTAGTAGTGCTTTTAAGGGCAGAGCAGCACACAATGTGGGTCCAGGATTAGAGCCTAGTGTCTGGGCTAGCACTGCATTCACAAACAAACCACAGCACGGCTGCAGCATGCCTGAGTCAGCAACCTCTCCACAGAAGCTCCTCTCCACAAAAGACACACTAACACAGTAGAGAAACAGTAAAGGGACACAGATTTTCAACTGATTTCCTTCAAGATAAACATGAAGATGCTCAAGTTTTACAGTCTAGTGAGGAGTGCAGCCCTATAAATCCTCACAGTCGCTTAGAGTGGGGGCTCAACAGCGCCGGACGGCAAGTCTATAAATCAAGCCAGGCTTGTAAACATGATGCCTAGGTCCAAAAATCACTGAATGTGTGCAGGGGGGCAGGGGCGCAGACTGTCTAGCGGGGCTGATATTATTCAGCCTTCCCTTTTGTTCAGGCTGGAATACCAACACCAACCCCCTCGACACCACCCTTCAGTGAGGGGGAAGGGTTGACCAAGACATCTGGTCTCAATCTCTCAAGCCCCTTCCCACCCAAAACGACCTATAGCAGATAACGGCCCAGCACCCCGAGGAGTGTAAAGCCCTTTCTGCAAATAAAAAAAACAGAAGCTGCCGTTTTTTGACAATCCAAACATTTCAACTAATTTAAAACATTTGCTCATGTGTTTAAAAGTAAACATTCAAAAGAAAGTAAAACATGCTAAAAAAAAAAGTTTTAACCACACTTTAAACTCTATAACTCTGTTCTGAGACGGGATTGTATGTAAAAAGTTTTATAAAATTCAATAATCCTTTAACAAAGCACAAATAAATAAATAATACATTTTGCACAGTCCTTTTATAGTCGAGTATTTTTTATGTAACTGATATATATATATTCGTATGTGTGTGTGTGCGAGAAAGAGAGAGAGAAAATGAGTGAGTGAGTGTGAGAGAGAGAGAGAGAGAGAGAGAGGCAGGTCTAAATAAATGTATAGCATATATCACTTCTGTTAGCTGGATTCCACAAGCAAACAGAAAAATGCAGATCCAGCACATTCTGTACCCATGCACACGTGTCTCTGTGCAAATCAAAACACCCACAGTATTTCACAACACTTAACTTCCTTAATGTATCACGAGGCAAAATGCCTGAAGCATGTAACGTTTTCTCTCCAGGCCACACCTTCCATCTCATGCAGTGCAAGAAAAAGGAGAAAGTGGGTGGTTGAACATTTCAGGTCACAGATTCAGGCCAGCCCCCGTTTCTCTACTCAGTTTGAGTTTTAACATATATGCCAGAGGAGAACACAGTGTTCCCGCCACTGGACAGTCTTCTGGCCAATGGGATTGAATAGTGGGGGAGGCTGCAAAAACAGAGCGTTCCGATTCGCTGCCTTATAGGACGGTCTAACAAAAACAACGGGGGAAGTTTCTCTGCTGAGCCAGCACTGAACGTCTGTTTAACAACAGGCAGACAATGCATAGCTTATCATGAGTGTCCTCGTCCCCGAGCAAAACACACAGGCAAGAGAGGCAACACAAACTAACTATTAGACTCATTAAAATGCGGTCAATAGTCAGTTTACGAACTAAATCTAAATTTGCCTACTCAAATAAACAATGAGGAAAAAGGCTGAAATGTGCCCATATGAACAACTTCATGTAATCCACAGGTCAAACACAAGCAGACTCAAAACAATGAGCTCACTATCCACAGGCCTAAGAAATATAACATCATAACACCAGTTCATTCTAGTCATAATAATAGCCTTGCTCATGCAACTGAGGCAGGCAACACAAAACAAGTATGTTCACGCATCCTTGTCAAAGGAATCTGCTTGAAACCTCTTCAGAGAAACTGCACGTGTGCACACAGACTTATCCCTCCAGGACAAAAACGTTTTAAATTATTCTCATTCCTAAGACATTTAATACAAATACCAAACAAATCAGTTATTCTAAATCTTAGAATTTGATTAGGCCAGACTCAACAGAAGAAAGGAAGTGTGTCTTACCTTTACAGCATATTCCTTCTGGGTAATTTGGTTGATGCAAGTTTGGACTTTTGCATAGGCACCTTCTCCCAACACTTCATCCTGCAGCTTATACACATCTGAAAGGAGGAAAATAACATTATTATGATCATGTATGGCTTAACAATAATATAACTCTGCTGATAGCTAATAAGTAGCACTTGGTGATGACAAGTTCTTTATCATATTTACCAGACATCATTATATTTGATGGTAGTAAAGTTTGCAATAATAAAAAGTAAAAAATCCTGCTTCCAGGCTATTATCTTGTAAACATGACATAGTTCATTTTGTATTTTTGTGTATTTCTTATTGGAAATTGCACTGAATAAGCCATTTTACCTGTTAACCAGAGTGAAAGCACAGAAAGTAAACATGCATTATAGTTTTAATGTATTCTTCACACATTGCTACACCTACCCTCAAATCGTCCTGAGAAGCTGTCTGTAGCCCGGCACCTCTTTTTCTTCTTATTTCGTTTCTTGGCGTCGGGTATATCAATTGGCTGGCTGGATGGCATGTCTTCACATCAGAATGGAAAGAAGAAAAAAAAAACATTAAGAAGCTGATCCTTTGGGACAGACACTAAACACAGGCAGATGGAAGACACAGGCTTAACTATAAAAAGCACAGTAACACGCAATGAGGCAACTGGACTAAAAGCGGGTCAAGAAGTTCTGACGCTTTACTGTAAACAGCAGCCGTGTGGGTTTATCCCACATCACAGCAATAACTCCACAGCCTTCCCAAAATGATAGTTAGTCTGTGTAGGTGGTTTTGGAAGCGGCTCATCATCATCACGAAAAAACCTCAACAAGGACCGGAGCACTACATAAACATAGGTTTATAATGTCTTGAAAATAAGGATCCAGCTGGAAGCACTGGAAGAACAAACGATGAAGACAGATGTCCATGAAGCCTAGGACTCACCGGGGCGTGTGGAACAATCAAAATTGAAGGCCGTTTCAAGGAGGTGGGATGCAGTTTTGGTGAATTCATCTGATTCAAATGGATTCTGGCCCTATGTTGAATAAAATTAAAATGATCAGTAAATAAACACACAGCAAAAAGCAGTAGTTAAGTTAATTAGTATGCATAGTATTATTAGTATGCATAATATCTTCTTGTAATATTCAACCAGTACAGCATGAGGTCTGTGCTTTTTAAAGACTCTGCAACTTGCAAAGACATTTATCCATTCTTTATACATACTTGGGTATGTCTGTGCTTTATACTGGTCCTTAATAACTAATGTATTAATGTTCTATGACTCACCGACAACTCATACAGCAGCACATCCATCAGAGCAATTTAAAATCTATAACTGACTGCAGCATCACCAGCTTCACCAGTGGGAAGAAGAGTGTGTGTCAACAAACCTTGAAAGAGCGATGGAATCCGGTTACAGCTGCGATCTTGTTCTGCACCATTTTTCCTGTGCTGAATCAGTTTTTTGGACTGGTGGCTGGTGGCAACAACGGTGGTCTTTTAGCTTCAGTGAATAATTTCACTTAGCTAATTGACGTCTGATGACCGTGTGCTTTAAACGGGAAAACTGTAAAAAAAAAAAAAAAAAAGATGTTTATGTTTTGTTATTTTGCCGGTGAAACAGTATATAACATCAGAATAAATACAAGTAAGAAGTAAGCAATAATAAAGAGCACTTAGTACACTTGACCCTTAGACTTAAAGAACACAAGATTGGTTTCTGACTTCTCTGTGCACTCAAGCCATTACTTAGATTAGTTAATTCCATCAGACTGATTAGCTGAACTGGGCCACAAAGAGAGGTTTGAAATTTTTAAGCTAACAAACACATCAAATTGAATATATATATCAAATTGAATAAATATAATTTAGTGTATATATATATATATTTGGGGTTTTTTTGTATTATCTGTTTGCAACCAGACGTGTGCACAACAGTGCCTCCACAGGGGTTATAGCTGCAACACAACAGAGAAGTCAAAGCCATGAATAAGAGGAGCACGTACACGCTGTAGGCTTCTGGCTCTGCCCCAACATGCCAGCTAAGTTACACTGAGGCCCAGGAATAACCAAACATGCGCCCCATTTAGCCACCTTTACAGCTCATTAGATTCATTGTGGTCACAAACTGATAAATTGACATTACGCAGTCTCATAAGGAAAGCACATACACACACTAACGTAAAAGATGGCCACCTGAATGCACCAGTCCAGCAGTGAGTCTCCATTCTGCTCCTCTATTTGCTGCACCATAAACCCACAACCATCTACTGCAGGATTTGTGTGTTTTTCCTGATCGAACACCCCTTTTTAACGCGTTACCCAATTCTTTAAGCATCGGTGAAGTGTGTTAAAGCAGGAAAAACACTGATATGTGAAGTGGAAGAGGGACTTAAAGACAATGCCTCGGACGAGTTGCCAGATCTAGTCAACTAACACTGGCTCAACATAATAACAAGGCGTTAATGTTTGTTAGCTGCTGTCCTTAAGTACACACTACACATATCACTATTACAAATGTTAGGCAAACAAATCAAATGGTAGGTAGACTGATAACTAGACCAGCACAAATAAAAGCTTGTCCATAACTCAACGCATTAAGGTTAGTGCTACTTTGAGATGCATGACTGAACTGTACTGACCAGTTAGTTCGTTCTCACTTATTTAGAACAGAAATGGCTGAATAGCCAATATCACACATATGGGACGAAAAAACAACAAAAGCTGCCGTACCCCGTTGGTGGTGGTGGTGTGTTTTCGTTTTAAAGCTCCAGTCTGGAAGCTGTTGTGGGACCCCTCTCTGCTCCGGGAAGCAGCAGATGATGGCCGTGGGTGGCTGGGGCTGATGCGTGGAAGGTGGAACAAGCACAGAAACACGGAGCCTTTTTATATGAGCACAGCCCTCTTCAGTTAGTCCTGCCCCCTTATCACTGTACAGAGGGAGAGAGAGAGCGAGAGAGAGAGAGAGAGAGAGAGAGAGAGAGAGAGAGAGGGAGTCACATGGTCCTATGACGTGTT
>JBBIGB010000017.1:13918954-13929388 GCA_037577075.1 Alestopetersius hilgendorfi | reverse complement strand
ACACACACACACACACACATTCTCTCTCTCTCTCTCTCACACCACACACATATACACTAACATTCTATCTGTCTTCCACACTTCAAAACCATTAAACCGCAGCTGCTGAAAAAAGAATACCAATAAATAAGTCAAAAAAGAGAACTTAATCTGAAGATAACCAGATAATCAGTACAAATCTGCGTGTTTAGGGTGGAATGTGTACTTTCAGACTTTACTGATGATTCTGTTTAATTGAACATTGCAACTTATCTGTGGCCACATCACAATTAGTGGTCCAGAGACTCAGATCAGTTTTGGGCTCCAGGACGGCCCGTGGTTACATGAGAGACAGAGAAGAGCCACAGAGAGACAAGATGACATTAATTTTCAGTAGGAGTGAGAGAGCTGTGAACGTGAATGTTATGTCTCGAAAACAGTGATAGGGATTTATTGGACGGCCCTATTGACTGACACGATACGGCCTGACTAGCAATCTCTGTTCCAGTTCATCCCAAAGGTGTTGGATGGGTTTGAGGTCAGTCAAGTTCTTCCACATTGAACTCATCCAACCATGTCTTTATGGACCTCACTTTGTGCACTGGGGTACAGTCTTGCTGGAACAGAAAAGGTTTTTCCCCAAACTGTGTCCACAAAGTTGGAAGCATGGCGTTGTCCAAAATGAAGCATTAAGATTGCCCAGAACTGGACCGATCGTTTGAACTAAATAGAGAGAATGTAGTGAAAAGAAACAAAGTTGCAACACAAAGACCAAAACAAAACTCTACAAGACTGCACATGTGCAGACAGGACAGGACTAATGAGAAAGTGCAATAAAAAAGCAATAGTACAATCATTTATAGGGCAAGACAACATACAGTGCAACTGACAGGACAAGAGCGAGAGAATACTGTATTATGACTTGCTGTAACGTAGCATCAGACATGTTAGACAAGTGTGCAAAAAATGCAAATGAATGCAAAGTCTGAGATAAACTGTAATGCAGAATTCTGTAACTGTAAACAGTATGTATTAGCTTCAGGATAAGAAAAAAATTACATTATAAAAAAAAACATTGTTTGATGAAATGTACAGAGGTGGGAGTGACCTAAACCCTTCTCCACCAATATTTTATTACTGTATATCAAATAATGACCTAAGTGAGTTTTCCAAAATGTTTATTGCCAAGATTTTTGTTGATGTAACACATTTTATTTTTGTACATCCACATCATGTCAACTCAAAGGGAATCTGAGTATCTGGTCCAAGACTGAGCTCTCTATTTCAGTACAGTAGAACGTCATAGTACATGCAGCCTCTGTCAGCACAAAACCAATGTGTTAGACTCTGCTCCAGTACAGATGCAGTCACTGATGCTCTCTCAGCAAAAAGAGCTCTTTAGAACCAAAAAAAATGTTCTTTGACTTTAAGGCCCTGTATTCTATAAAGAACAATTTCTCCATCATAGAGAACAACTATTTAACTAAAATGGTTCTTTGTGATGGCATATGGTTCTATATACAACTGTTTATAACTGGTGTTAGCTACATTTTTTAAAAGCATGAAACAGCAAGAAGAAAAACAAATATTGTAAACAGAAGATGCAGGAAAGGGTGGTTTGGAAGGAAGGAACCACATTGGAATGAAAGAACCACAAACCACCGTTCAGTGCTTTTCAGTTCAAGTTAATGTAAATTAGTTGTGTGACTTGTTTAAAGCTGAGTGAATCTCCACAAAATGTAAAAGTTCGGTGCCAAGCAAAGATTTTCCATAGAGTACTCTATTTTTAAGAGTGTGTATATAAAAAAATATATAGGTATGTACACATACACATAGTTCATTAACATTAACTTACCCTGAAAGATTTTTCTTCTACTTATTTTGGAGATATTTGTTCTGAAAGTGACAATTTTTCCTTCTGGTCAGACAAGCTGGCTCACCTTCTCCCTCCTGTTTTCTCAGCAGAAAGACATGAACTCTTTCCTGTGGACAGTGAAGCGGCCTCCCCCTCATCCTCCTTCTTACCTGTTTGGAACGATTCATGTCCCGTACACTCGAGTGTGGGACTATATCCCTGAGAACTCCAAACAAGCCTTCCAGAGCAGCTCCAGGGTCTTCTTTGAGCTGGACCTCACTGACCCTCTGACTATCTCCAAGCTCACCAGCTGTCAGCTGTTGCCAAATGGTGAAAGCCTGCAGAGTCTGCTGCCGCGAGACCTTTACCGGCGACTAAAGCGGCACTTGGAGTACGTCAAGCACATGATGCCGTTCTGGATGACGGCAGACCAGCGAGGACGTGGTCTGTACGCAGATTACCTCTTCAACGCCATCGCTGGGAACTGGGAGCGGAAGCGGCCTGTGTGGGTGATGCTTATGGTCAATTCACTGACAGAATCTGACATCAGGTCACGGGGAACCCCAGTCCTGGACCTGTTCCTCGCACAGGAGGCCGAGAGGATGGGGAAGCAGACTGGAGCTGTGGAAAACGTGGAGGAGCAGTGTCACCCCCTCAACGGCCTCAACTTCTCCCAGGTCAGAGCCTGTACTATTATACGGGCATCTGTTTGTTTATTTTTTTCATTTTCATTTGTTTGTTTTTGTACATTTTCAGGGCAAAAATTTGCTTTATAGTAAGGAAAACAAAGGAACCTGTGTTTTCAAAACTTTTCATTTTTTTAATTATTAAATGATTTAAAGAAAGCAGGACTCCTAATAACCTAAAGTATCACTATTAGATCATTTTTGAAAGATAGAACAAAATCAAGCTCTGTTCTTCTCCGTGTTTACAAAAAGCATGGACAAATTTTACTCCATACTTTTGCCAACACGACCTGAAAATTCTCCTTAAAAGAATGGAAACTATAATAAAGGCACAGTTTTGAAACACTAAATACTGAAAAATCTATATATTATATCTAAATGTTGAAAATTTTGGTTTTAGATACTTAAAAATGCATAACATGCACTTAAAATCTATTTTGAGTAGAACTGACATACATAACGTGTGCTCTCTGCCCTGGGCTATTCTACTCCTATCTGCTAGTTTAACCTAAGTGTTGCTTCGCCTCAGTCAATCTGTATAGTGAACTATATTCTGTAATTAATAGCTATCTCCATTTAATTTAGTTATTCCTCCGTCACAGCTAGTAAGCTTGCTTAGGCACAAGGACAAGCTTGAAACCTGATTTAGGCCGGCTGTCGTACTCGATTTTCAGAATCTGACCAAACTCACTGCAGCTCAAGTATTATCTCATATGTTATCTAATAGATGGTCTAATTATCTAACACATGTGTTTTCTGTTTTTGAATAGACTCAAATAAAAAGTTAGTCTTAAGCAAATCGTTACTGAGCAGCCGGTGTTGCATTTATTACGGACTATGTTGCTGTAACTGTTGTATTAGAGCAGCATAACTGTCAGATTAATTAGAGAGTAATTCTGAATACTTTATAGCAGTTACAGAATAGTACCTTTGGTAAATAAACCTGTAACATAGAAGGTTAAAAAGCACGAAGAGCCATCCTTTGGTGTTGCCATAGGAGAGTTAGGGACAAGTAGATTGTGATGTTATTTCTGACGTTTCTCCAAGTGTTTCTTGTGTCAAATTTGTAAAAAATTACACATAGACTAAGCCAACAGTGTGATTGCGATTATAGTAATTGCAGTCCAGGGATTCTGTTACACCGTTTTGGGAGAATTTCAGCCTCGTACACCTTTAGGAAATCATTTACAATTACTTATAAACTGTGCATATGGTGTATCATATGTCATTATAATCAGAGCTGTGCTGAATGTGCTGTTTTGATGTGTGTTCGGCTGATTCTTCAGTGCTGGGGTGTGTGCGAGAGAGACGTAAGTGCTGAAAAAGTCCTGCTTTGTAAAAGCCACCCAGGGGAAAAAATGAAGCACATATCAGACACAGTGGTGCAGCTATGAGAACGGTACATTGCTGAATAGAGTGATAGTTCTGGGTTGAAGTGAATGGTGAGTAAAATGGAAGAATCAAGCTTGCAGATGAGCTTTTCTGTGACTAGCCCAGATAACCCCCAAGTCCCTTATCCCCCTGCTGCCTGCGTACTGTAACCTTACACTGAAAGATGGACCAGATAACCTAATTACTTGACAACATAAACATGGCGAGTGTCTGTCTTTAATTTCTCTGCCTGTGGGATGGTATGGAAGGTCTATATATAAAACCCTGCTCTGGAGAGGTCAGAGCCCGGCTAGTGCTTACCGAGGAAATTGCGCCTGTGTCTCAATTCGCACACTATGCCTCTACATTCTTACACTACAGTAGACCCCATGAAATTTGCGTGGGTTACATTCCGAGAGCACCCGAGAATTGTGCAAAACCATGAATTTGTGATGTGGTATTAAAATGTCTAAAATGCCTGTTTTTATAGTCTAAACCTTAAATATGCCCACAAACATGCTCCCAAAACAGTTAACTTCCATTTTAAACTCAGATTAATTCATTACCCTTAAAGAAAATGTAAAAGTAAACATGTCTGCATTGTACAGTGTACACTGAACTGCTGTTTCCTGCAGTGCTAGAATGTACCGTTACCCCTATATATACTGTACTGTAATTCACGCAAGCATGTTTGCCTTGGTATACGCTGTCGTTTTCTTTGGTAAAACAACTGAAGCTGTGAACTCTGAACCACGACTTCACGGGGAAATATGGTATACTTTTTTCTTGTGAGTGTATAATTGTAGGGTACTGTATTCAGACTGAACACAGCGTGTTTTGCACATGAAAATGACACTCACGGCTGCTTCACATGATCAAAGCAAATTGAATCACCCAGCAGTTAGCAGTTAGTTAGCAATGGCCAGCTAAAATGATAAAACCCAGTTGTCACACTGGCTTTACAAGTTGGCGGTTAATGACATTCTACTGTGTTCAGTGGGAAACATTGAACATTGTCCCATTGTTTTAATGGAAAATTCTGAAATTTATCTTAGAACTTTTACAGCTGGCTACAGCAACCGGATAAACTGGATATTGATTTTTTTTGGTGTATATAGGTGCTCATATTTAAGGGCATATAAGCATACATACTCTTTCAGGTCACCTTATACTCACACGTGAACTTCATTCTCTGCCTGATGAGCTGTGTGCAGGGACAGTATCTTGCTCAAGGGTACCTCAGCGATGAGACAAGCAGTTCTGGGATTCGAACCCATGACCTTCTGATCGCAGGGGCAACTCCCCAATCACTAGGCCACCAGCTGCCCCCAAAAAGGCTTTTGGTTCCACTGGGGCTTGAACCCTTCTCCATGTGAAGCAGACATGATAACCACTACACTACAGAACCAGAACAGAGCCAGATTTCAGCAATCAGCATTTCTAAAATGGTGGGACATTTTGACTGACATACAAAATGACCAATCAAAGAATGTGTAGTATGTTTTGTTCATAAACTTGTGGTAATAAAAAGTACTGGGCAGCACTTTTACAACAGTCACGCAACCCTAGTGTGCATTAAACATGCTTTTAAGATAAAATAACTGTCATCAGTCACACAAACACCACAGCTGTAATGCTTTCATACCAGTAATGCTCTCTTAATGCCTCTGTTTACATGGCTGCTTGTCATTTCAGCAATCCTCATACATTAAAGTAACAGTTACATAATGCTGCTAACATTGAATGAAAGATTTAATACTGTGTCACTTAACTCTGTACCATTTATTACTGTATTATTTGAAAAACAGCTGGTGACTTTCACAAATTTTTGGCACTGTTAGCATTATTAAAATATTTTACAGCATTCCTCTGGAGGGGTGGTCATGCTATAAGGGGGTTTATAATTTTATATGATGCCATTTCATCGGATGTCCCAGTATTAACACACTGAACATGGCTAGGACATTACATGAGGCCACTCTTTTTGAAACACAGCATGTGTTTTTGACCTTAGCAGGGTCCTCGTATCTTTCTCTCTTAGGACCTCTGACTCCCCCACAGCCCCAGGAGCTGAGAGGGTGATCTGTCTCGTGATTTATGCTAATATGTGCTTACTCGTATAAAACTTC
Source organism: Alestopetersius hilgendorfi (assembly GCA_037577075.1). Lineage (NCBI taxonomy): Eukaryota > Metazoa > Chordata > Actinopteri > Characiformes > Alestidae > Alestopetersius > Alestopetersius hilgendorfi. The sequence continues at coordinate 13,923,368 of JBBIGB010000017.1, read as the reverse complement.
TTGACTGGTCAACACACACATATACACATACACACAAACACACTCCAACACTCTCCCTGCAACCAAATCTGCCTGGCCAGGCCCCCAGTGTGACAGGCAGTGGGGCTCCTGGACTAATTTGAGCGGCTGTAGGCGCGACGCAGAAGCTCACCTTTCATCAGAGCCTCCTAACTATGCTGTCAAAGTAGCACATGCCTGCCAGGCCCTGCCAGGCTGGCCCAGTGAGGAATCGTGGGAACTGTAGGCCTGACATGAGGCAACAGTCCTCTCCCTCTTTAATCACGCTGGGGTCAGTGTGCTGGCCTGCTTTTCCCAGGATGGAAATCAGAGAGCAAGTAGAGAAAAGCCTGTGGTGATATTTTGTGATTAAAACATTTTGTTTAGCATGTTTATGAGGATTGTCTTGAAACAAATTTGAGTATGGAGGAATTCCCAGCCATCAGATGTGTCACAGCAAAAATGAGGAAGATAATAATTAGACAGTGGTTTGCAACCCTAGTCCTGGAGGCCCCCTGATCTGCATATTTTATTTCCAATGCTCCCAACACCCAACAGCTAATTAACAAATGATGCCTTACCTGGATTAAAGTAGGTGTGTTAAAGCAGATAGAACACACTTTTTTGTGCTGGCCAGGGCGGTGGTCTAGGACCAAGGTCGGTGAACACTGATTTTGGTCATTGTGTAGGGAATTGTTGCCAATAATAATTAAAAAAAAGCTTTGTAAAAAAATGCATTGTCATTTTAGGGCATTGTAAAAAACAGGGAAATTATGTGAAATGTGTGGATTCTACACATAATTCAGTACCATTATTGAGTTGAAGTTGATACGGCATTTGTATGAACATGAGTGGCTGCTGCCTGTGTGTCTGTGTTTGTCAGCCATCGTCAGCTTACTTTCTGGAATGATAGAAAACACGAGAATAACACTGTGAGCTATTTGAAAAATGTCACTCATGTTTAACATGAACACATTCAGAAATAAATTTACATAACTGATGTGACATCAGCTGTCGATGTTCTCCAAAATGGGAAGTTAATCGATAGAACTATGACTGTGAAGAAAGGAGTTCGTGTGGATCGGTTTAAACAACTGTCACAGCAGAAATAATGTTATAATATATAAGTGATGAAAAAAGTTACTTTTGTGGAAAACAACCAAAAACATTTCAGTTTTTATTCTTTTTTTTTTGTCATTTCTTGACATGGAAACTAAATTGTAAATGTGCAGACTTAAATTTTTAATTTAAGTGACTAACAATCTTACATTTTATTTTTGTCTTTGTTTTTTGTTGCTCTGTTTTATTTATTTCATCCTGGAAATTTTAAAGCTCTTAGCCTGGTCAGCATATAACAAACTCTCATGGTGTATAAGTTGGACGTTTTTCACATCTCTACCATTAAAAACAAATTCTTTGGGTCACAAATACATATAGCTGGCACGCCCCCAACTATAGACTTAAATAACATCAGTAAAGATTTGCTGGGTGTCACTATATGAGTTAGAAACTGACTCTTGGTGTTCCGTCTAAAGTCTCTTAAGGCACATTTATTTTCAAATTTGTTAAAATGATACACAGACGAAGCCAAACGCCCAGTTGTGATTGTAGTAACTGCAGATTGTCATTCTATTACGCCATTTGGCGGAGGCATTCAGCCTCCTACACCTTTAGGAAGTCATTTACAATTACTTATATGAGGCATATCGTATGGCATTATAATGGGAGCTGTGTTGGATGTTGCTGTATCAGCTGTTACAAAGCGCCGGAGGTTTCTGGCAAGCGTTTGGGCTGTTGAGCTGCTTTAATGACACCTCCAATCAGGAGGCTTTTGAACATGTGGACTCCCTGCCGTTCCCTTGTCTAAAAATAGTCCCTGAAGAGTGAGGCCGTGTGAAATGAAAAGGAGAGGTGAATAGGCATGGCCCGTCCGAAGGTACAGAATTTGAGCAGCTTGATGGAGCCCGAGCCCGGCTGAGGTCACATGGAGAGATAGTGAGTGGAGGGAGGGAGGGAGTAAGGCAGGAAAGGAAGGAGGAGAGGAAGACTTAATGTGAAACATGAATGCTGCGTGTCAAGGAGATGTGAATTGGGAGCGGTGCCGATTGCCGCCGGCCGCTGTGTTACTGCGCCCAATAAAAGCAACTGCTTATAGTATCGTACAACTAGCTGGAGCTCCGTGCTGCCAAGAACGCCTCGCAAAATATGATGACTGGTGATTCATCAGTTGCCCGAGGCGTCTCGACGGAAACAGGCCACGAGCTCAGGGGTGTTCCCCTCCCCGGTGGGATGAGAGGCCAAGTTAGAGTCAGCTCAGTGCAGTGCTGCTATTTTGATATGTAGATCCAAAAGAAAAAAAAAACCACATGGGGGTTGTTTAACTTCCAGACTGAAAATATGTAAATGTGTAAAATATTACCATTAATCGCGAATGGCCTAGCCATTGTACACAAATGTGTTGCTAGGCTGGAATGGCCTTACAGCACCTTGGCCAATACTTAGTCTTCAACTGGCTAGGCATTCATTTCCAGTGTCTAAAATAGGTGAAAAACCTTTAATAATGATTCTGCTCTCTATGGGTTTTTTTTTTTATAGTATGTAGCTTTGTTGCATAGTTTCCAGTGATGATACTGGTAATTGCAACCCCAATCAAAATATGCTAATATTCCATTTGTTGAGAGAAAATCTTGTTCTATAATTATGTGTGATACATAGTTCATACACCATATGGGCATCATTTAAGTAGCAATGAAGAATCATTTCTTTAAAGTAAAGGTAGTAAAAATTAGTATTGTTAATTACATCTGATATAAAAAAAATCCTACAATATTAGGAATACCATAAAAAGTGACCAGAAATTTATCAAAAATAATTTTGTTCTTAAAAGCTGACATTTTTAAAAACACTTCTGCACAAGAAAAAATATGCAGAAAAACTAAAATTATTTTACTTTATTTTTTCATTTATATAGAAAAAAAGTATCAATTCAAAAGTTATAGTAAGTTTAGTGGCAAGTGACATATTATCTGTATGCTTATTACATTGTTTGTGTAATTCTTATCTCTTTAATTTCTTTGTGCTTAAAAGATACAAAATGAAGAAACGTTGCTTAGATGAAAAATAACTGAATTATCCACATTACATTTGCTCTAAATCTTTGTTTGTTTGTGTGTGTGTGCATGAGTTTGTGTGTTTGGGAGGAAAACAGACTGTTGCGAATTAGATAATATTAATAAATAATGGCAGAATATATAACAAAGAATATAAACCCAAAGAAAATTTTGTCTACTACTTAAGTCAAAAATGAACCACAAAAAAAGTTTCAACTTTTGTTCCTCCCTCTCTCTCCCTCTCTCTCATCTCTCCAGCCCCCTCCGATTCTGTTTCTGGTGGATCTCGGTCATGGCCGGTCAGATAGGACTCTGGGGTTTGGAGCAGGTTTAGAAAAAGATACACTAAAGGCAAAAGAAAGCGCATGCTTCATCTCCAGCTCTGCACAGGCAGATACACTCAGACAGCTGGGCTGCAATTCCAGCTCCACACACTCACTTAAAGCACGCAACACACAGTGCAGACAGAGACAGCAGGAAGTGCTCTGTCTGCAGGGACGGAGTGCAAACTGCTTATCTTCAGGAGAGTGTGCTTCAAAGCATGGCTCATGACGAGATAACTGCTTCATCCACTTTCAGCTGAACGCCAAATGATTTAGTTCACAACCGTGGTGGAACCTGTGATAGCCCATCGAGCCTCTTCACATAGACTGTTATTGAAATGTTTAGAATTGAAAAAAAAAGGAATCGAAAGGGAGCAGCTGGTGGCCTGGTAGTTAGGGAGTTGCCCCTGCAATCGTAAGGTTGTGGGTTCAAATCCCAGGACCACAAATGGCACCACTGACATACTCTTGATCTCACTGCTTTTACATACAATAAGGAAAGGACTTGAGTAATTTCCTAATAGCATGTAAAATAAAATTAAAATTAAAAAAATGCTGTATTCAAGTTGGAGTCATGTTTTAAACACTGGTGCAGGTGAGTGACTCTAATAGGCCAGTCCTGTGTGCTAAGCCATCACATGTTCAGATGAATTTGTATTACACATTTTAAATGAGCTCAGGATAATAAACAAAGCTCCAGGAGATCTTAAAGTAAAGGAGATAACTGTGTAGCAGGGCTGCACAACCAGGTCCTGAAGGGCTGACGTTCAGGACAGTCCAGTGATTTTCCAGTCTGTTAGTTACAAAGTTTAATGGGTGTGTTTGAGCAGGAAAGAAACTGTGGTGGATGCTCCAGGACCAGAGTTTCTGCTGCATAACATTGTGTTTTAGTAAAACAAATCTCCAATTTTCTGAAGATCAAATCTTAAGACAGGTAAAAAGAAACCAAATAGCACTTTATAATAGGGCTGCAACAACTAATCG
>JBBIGB010000017.1:13812751-13833598 GCA_037577075.1 Alestopetersius hilgendorfi | reverse complement strand
GGCATCCTTTTGTTCCTAAGACATTGCCCTGTCGTTATTTGTATAGATATCCAACTTCATATTGAGATCTGATGTATTTAATGTGTTTCTTTAAAGTGTTCCTTTAATTTTTGTGAGCAGTGTATATACATGTACATACACACACACAAACTTTAATCTTATGTGTACGTATACAGTAATCCTTACGTTCCAAGAGCACTTGCATATAGTGAAAATCTGCGTTGGACTGCACCTGCGACTGCTGGGCCGTGTTAAAGTGGGGGTTTATAGGTATGGGTTGCACTAAGAAGTTTCAGTTTTATGTGTATAAAATATACATCTGAAATGCAGGGTACATTAAACTTCTGTCCTCAGAGTTTTAGTTGCTAGGCTACAGAGCAACATAGTGTCCAAAAAATTGTTCATGGACATTCATTGCAGTCTTCATTGTCTTTAAAAATCATAAACGCAGTGCTGTGGACATCGACTTAAAACATGACAATAAGATCATAGAGCAGGACACAGTCAAATAGATCTGTAAAGCATTGCCTTTATTGTGTATTTTTGCCTCTAATGGCATCATTCATGTGTGGTTTGTCTGCTAGACATGTTTTTGTTCTTTATTCACAAAAATCCTTCTACAAACAAGAAAAGGCTACATACTTCATATAGCAACAACAGGATGTATATTAGCTGAGCTGAAGAAAAGAAAGTACATGACGCATTAAAAACCTATATACAGCACTTTGAAAAACAGCCTTGCATAACATTCAACAAAGGGAAACATGCTGCTCTCTGAGCCTCGTTTGGATATTAAGCCATGGAAAACGCATTTTGATTTAAAACTAATACCCATAATATGGACATATTAAGTGCCAAAAAGTGGGTGCATGTAACAATGCGACATTTTGCATAAAAAGAAACAATAAAAACCCTCAAACAAAATGAGTGGATACTGCATATTTTCACCATAAATGAGAAGCAACTAGAAAGGCTATTTATTCTACAAGACTGTGTGTGAGTATCATCTTGTACTTATACATGCTGGAAGACTGTGAGAACAGGGAGAAACGAATACAAACCTGTGCACTACCAGCCGTACACAAACTGCGGTAGAAAAAGATACTTTGGGTTGTAAAAGAGCGTGCTTTGGTGTTCACGTCACTGATTGGCTATAATGTGTAAAAGTATCATTGTGTGATTGTACAATCAGATTCATAAATCTGTTTAAAAAAAATTAAAATAAAATAAAAATAAAAAAGTAATATCATACAAAAAGGCATAGCATCTATATCACCAAGCAGTTCAAACAGAAATAGGCACAGAATTGTAATCAAGGTTTAAGATCATTTAAAACGTGAAAAGATACAACTTTGGAAACATACAGAACTAAAAATGTAATAATATAAAACAGCAAAATATATGTATATATATATTCATATGTATATATAATCAGGAACAATTACACTATTCTGTAAAAGGCACTGGGAAGAAAGTTTTACTGTACCAACTCCAAGATGGCTAATCTGTAACATTTCAAAGGCAACAGAATACTGTACTCCATAAATTACCAGAAAGTCAACAGAGGACACCAAGCTAGTGATGAAATCTCTTTGATCTTACATTCTTCCACCCTGGATTGCATTAAGCACCACAGATACACCTAAAAAGAGACATTTTAAAATAGGCCTTGAAAGTGCAATGCTAACTCCTAGCAAATTTAGTCTTGTGTTTTGTAACAGGATCCTATGATTTTTCTGCCTTAGAGACTGACCGAGACTACAAGCAATACATGATCTTTGACCAGCTCCTGCCGTTCATATTTCATTAACACATGACCATACATTCGAAGCCACCATACTGGTGTGTTGTAAGAACTGATGACATCATCTCAAGTACAGCATGTTTCAAACACAAGGCAGTCGTTTTCCTAGAATGAATCATAATACCACAGAGCTGTGAACACTGAGAACGATCAAATTTACTCTGTTATGTACCACAGTGAAATTACACCAGAAGCTTTGTGGCATCAAAGCAGCCAGAACCAAGGCCAAGGCCAGCACTGTAACTGTCAGGGGCTTAGGGCATGTAAGATGTTGACATTCAAAAGGAGTTAAAATACAGAAGCTATATCACTGTAACATTGAAAGGAAGATTCATTTATCCACATTCTAATTCAGGATTATACAATAGCAAAAGCAACATGGAGGGTTTGTTGCATGTGTTACAGTGTGCGTGCCATATAACCAGCTTAACACATCCCACAAGGGTGTGGACCACACTTATGCAAACCTAAACAAAATAACACTCCATTAACATGCCACTTCAAGGCAGTTTTAGCTCAGGGAAGACAGCTTTAATGTGACCATGACCCAAAAACAAAAAACAAACAAAACATTTAAATTAACAAGGCAAAAGTTAGTAAGTACCTCCTTAAGCTTTGGACATTGAGAAGAAAAAAAAACAGTAAAGAAAGGTTGCAGACTATGCAAGTACAAATTTCCTTCAAAATTTAAGAGAAAAAAAAAAAATAGAATAAATTCTCCCTCAGGGTGGGATTGCCATAACACAGACGCACTCAAGTCCAGCTTCCTGTCCGGTCTTTAAAGACTGTCCACAAGTGACGCAGCTTTGTGTGTCCCAGGCGGCAGATATTTTTAAATTTGATTTCCTTGACGGCTGGTATGTCTGTTTTTTTAAAGCTCTCCATTTTGGCAGTCGGATTCTGTTGTCTTTGTAATTCTGATTGATACTGAGCAATATTCCTACAACTCTATTCCTTGAGTTGTTGGAGGAAGATGATTCGGAGTGGGAAAGGGGTACAGGTTGCATACAAACATCAAAAACAACCATGTGCATAGTGTAAAAAGAACATGGAAGGCAGTGAGAGACAAAGAGAGAAACAACCGCCATTAAGACTAAGCACCGGTCAATTAATCAGCTCCTTTAGATACGGCCCAAATAACTGCATAGCTTAGTGGTTCCTAGTCCTGGTCCTCCTGCATATTTGGCCATTTACCCTTCAAATACATCTGATTCAACCAATCTGGTTCTACTTTTCAAAAAGCCACTAGTGTTAAGTTGATGTTAACAAGTATAGAGGGTGTTCTGTGTGATTCTTGATCTAGCATTTAAGAATCATCTTCATGTTAAGATGCTTCTGTGAAAACCTAGTCCATCTAATTTATAACCCCTTGTTAGCTGAAGTGGGTGTTTTTTCAACTCCAGTCACTCAAACACATCTAACACTGTCATGAAGGGGTTGGTATTTAGCCAATGGGATGCATCAAGTGTTTGGGGTAGGGCTGCATGATATGACAAAAACACACTGTAATTATACTATGATATGCCTTCCAATCTTTTAAAATGAACTTTAAGGACCACTTATGTATTATGTTTAAAGACTTATATGTTCAAAGAATTCCGACACCCAGAGAACCCCTGCAAACATATTGTGACCATAGCCCTCATAGACTTAATAATGTGGTAAAAATGAATTAACAATATGCTGGGCAGCTTTCAGTGGAAGGCAGGAGATTTTTTGAAGCACAGAGAGACCCCAGGACTGTAGATGAGAACCACTGTGTTATATTATTCAAACACTTAACATGTGCAGGGGTACTCCAGGACTGAGGTTAGAACCCACTTGGCGTATTTGATCCACCAGACCAAACTGAGCAGAAGCAGGCAGACTGTGGTGAACAGTTCTATGCATACACACTGCTACAGGACTGCGCTGGCTGCTGCTGCTGCTGTGATGGCTGTGGTGCTGGAGGCTGCAACAGCGGTGCTTGTTCAGGAATGTGTGTGTGGTGGGGGCGTGGCAGTGCATGTGGGTTTCCAAGCGGAGTGGGGCTGGTGGTGACATCAGACCAGTCCGAGTTGGAGTGAGGGGATGAGGAGGACCATGGGTCCGGAGATTCAGGTGATGGAGTGAGGTAGGGGTGCTCATTGGCAGGCTGGGAAGGATGACCCGGGGTACCTTCGGAGCTTTGGGTGGTGTAGCTATGCTGAGAGGGCGGCGTTGGGTATTTATCCACTGGGCTTTGTAGCTGCTGGTAGGGCGTCACCTGCTGTCGCACCTGGCCTTCTCCCAGGCTGTGAGCATGTGGGAGGGCATGGCCATGAACATGGTTGTGGGCGTGACCATGTGTATGAGGAAGTGGATGCTGCATGCCGTGCTGTAGCCCAACCTCTGACATGGGGTACATCATACCCTGACTGCAGTGCATGTGTGCAGCCTGCTGGCTGTGGCTCTGGCCTTGGCTTTGCCCTGGAGCCTGCACCTGCAGCACTGCCTGCGGCTGGCTGGTTTTCAGGATGCCCCCCTGGCCTCCACCAGCTGTCATCATCTGAAAGGTGACAATGGGTGGAAGCTGTTCCCGGCTCATGGTGACGTTCATGGGTGTGAGCATGCCAGAACTGTGGTGGTGCTGCTGCAAGCCGGAGTGCCCTGTTGCCATCTGGTGGGGGAGCATGTGAGCGAACATATGACCACTATAGCCATGCTTGGGCATATTCACCCAGGCTGGCTGCTGGCCCAACATGTGGCTAACCGGTGGCAATAGGGGGCGCGTTGAAGGGCTGGTCATCAGTGGAGGTGAATTAGCAGCATTGGACCCACCTGCAGTGTCCACAGTGTACGAATGCGGAGACTCCAAAGAGTCCACTGGAGACATTGTCACTGAACTCTCTGAAAGACCACTGGTGCCAGCTGCTCCTTTGGTTCCATTGGTGCTAGCGCTTGTAGTGGCTGATGCTGCACTTCCCACCGCGGTCACCATTCCAGGTACTTCCCCTCCTGCTGGCTTCTTTCTCCGCTTGACCTTCATATCCTTAAGGTCTTTGGCCCCGCCCCCACCAGCCCCACCCATTTTGCCACCACCACGACGGTTCTTCTTGCCTTGCGGCCCTGGTCGCATGCCGATAAACCCACCCCCATTACTTCCACAGACCATGGAAGAATGGCCTCCTCCGCCGTTGCCCATGTGGTTGGGTCCGGAGTGAGGGCTGTGCACCAGGTTGTACTGGTCAAGCAGACGGACAATGTCGTGGTGCATGCGCTCCTGGGCAGTGTCACGGGGTAGCCTGTCCAGGTGGTCAGTGATGTCTCGGTTGGAGTAGTGGTCCAGAAGGACTTGAGCTGCTTCAAAACTTCCCTCCCTTGCTGCTAGGAACAATGGGGTTTCCTCCTGCAGAAAAAAACATCTTCATTAAATCTAGGCTTGTTATTTAATTGTTAAACACTGCTCATTACTTTAAATTACATTTCTATTGCATTTATTTTTTAAATGAGCTTATTGCAGCTGCACTATTATACCAAGTATGATTCTTCATTTTTCCTTCTTGTAAAACGTATCAATAAAACCCAGTTCCGATTCTGATTAGGTTAAAGCAATTAGCCATGTAAGCACTTATTCGAGCTTTAACACAGCCCAAATGACTCATCTGCTTCTAAACAGGCTTCCTAAACATTCTCATTTGTTTGTACCACAAACAAATACACATGGCCCAAACTACTTCACCAGAAAAGGACAGCAAGATAATAACAAATACAAGATGAACACAGCCAAATAAATACCATTTAAGTATTACTAGAACATGTTACTATTAATAGGGATGCAACAATGTAATAAAAAAACACTGGTACTGCACTGCAAATACACGACAAGGTGGGAATACTGTACTCATGCTATACATTCTACCCTGAAAAAAAGTTTCTGTCAGACAACCAACACAATTAATGGAGTTGCACTGACTCCATACACCTTAAATGTGAATTTATTTTATCTGTTTAAAAGGTTAAGCTCAGACAAGGTACAAATATGCCCATCATCCCTGGGAAAAATAATGTAATGTAACTGGCCAGTACAACAGATTTTACACACATTATATGTTTTTTTTAATTCAAAATCTACAGCTATTTACACATAGGTCTGTTCCAGGCAGAATTTATTCTCACGTTGTAAAATTGTACCTGGAGTTACCAGGAACCAGTACAGTACCTTTTCCTGGCAGTGTTTTAATTGTAATATCTATAGTTACTACGCTGTTTGATGAACATCTGCAACCAGTCAGTATCAAACCAACAACAGTTCAACATGTCATGTACCACACCTGCCTTCCTGCTCTAGACTCATTAGTAGATCCAGTAACAAATGAAAGAAGTCATTTTATTCAAAGCGTTTTGAGAATATTGACATGTCTACCCGGCATTATAAATGTAATCAAATTTTGGGCTGAGTTTATCAATACATCTCAATTATTAATCAGCCATCAAAACAATAACTAGGACACTCACCTTGTTGTCCTGCATGTCTCGATTGGCTCCATTTTTCAGCAAAACCAGTGTGGCTTCCACGTTATTGACAGCAGCAGCCCAATGCAAAGCAGACTTACCTAAACGGGTGCAGAAAATATGGGGGAATTAGAAACACCAAAGTAAAGAGCGAAATCCACAATTATATAAATATAGAGCTTTCTGCCAAAAATCTTATTTTGGTATAGGTTTAACATATAGTAAACCCCCACTTTAATGCGGATCACCAGTCGCGGTTTCAGTCCAACGTGGATTTTTGCTGAGAACCGAGCTAATAATTGTTCGCTGAAACCCTTGCACTAACGCGGAAACTTCAGAAATCCTCTGCAATTTTTCCCTTTTGCAACGTCTGGGCCTCGTCCGTCATGCCCCATAATGTAAATTAAGTATTTCTATATAAAATATAATTATACAATTTTTTGGTACTGTGAAGAGACACATAAAGAAAGCGTGTCTTGGGATGATGAAATTGCTGTACTCAGAGGCGTGAGGTTTGAAAGCAGCCAATCTGAGAACGTTGTTTATTTCTCCTTACTGCTGATTGGCTGCACCTCTTTGACACAGCTGCAGTCCAGAATTTCCCCTGTGGACTGTAACAATTGTTCTCATGTTTTTTGTTTTGTTCTTCTGAAAGCCCTGTTCTTTATTACTGTAAATTAAATTCATTTATTACTGTATTTTCCTGCTTATATCAAAGAAACAGTACAGTCTATACAGGGGTAATATTGTTACTTTACATTCTAGCACTGCAGTTCAGTGTAAACTGTACAGTACAAATACGGGTTTACCTTTACATTTTTTTTCAAGGTAATGTATTAATCAAAGTTTAAAATGAAATTAAAGTGTTTTGGGAGCATATTTAGGGTTTAAATATAAAAAAAAACAGGCATTTTTAGGCATTTTTTTTTACTACACCCCAACAATGCGTTTTTCACTATACACAGGTGCTCTTGCAACATAACCCCTGTGTAACTGACATGTGAATGACTAGGCTGAGTGCTAATAAATCCAAAAATTAGAAGAAAATTACTAATTTTATACAATTATTCCTTTATATGAGCATTATAACGGCACACTTTGTATGACACAAAAATCTCCTCCAAGACACACAGCGACTGTCAGATTTAAATGTGAAACTCACAATAAATTGTAATTTAATAATTTAATAAGTGCATGAGTGTAGGTCTCACCATGGTCATCCACAGCATTGACATCGGCATGACAGTGCACTAACTCCTCCACCATGCCCTCAACAGCCAGTCTGGCTGACAGGATGAGAGGAGTGGTCCCATCATTCATCCGGGCATCCAGCTCTGTGGCCCGGTTACGGATTAAGATCTGAAAAAAGTAAGAGAAAATAAATTAGTGTGTCAAAATGTGCGCAATGAAAAAAATAAGAGACTGCATCTCATGTGCAGGTCATTATTGTTTTATACACTACTGACCACATGATTCAAAATTCCAAACAATATTTATTATACCTTGAACATTTCTTTTTTTTTTTTTTAACACAGCTCACACTGCAATAGTCAACAGGAAAAAAGGAAAAAGAGGTCTCTTATTTTTTTCCCCATGGCTGTATAATGTCATGACATGCAGGCTAAATAAAAAGTGAAAACATGCAGTATGCAAAGGGAAGAACAAATGTTATTAAATTAGCTTCTTTAACTGCAATGTTTCGAACCGGAAGACCCTACAGAGGGTTGTGAGAACAGCTGAGAAGATCACTGGAGTCTCTCTCCCCTCTGTCACAGACATTTACTCACAAACTGCATCCGCAAAGCCACCAGCATTGTGGATGACCCCACCCAGTCCTCACACACTCTCTTCTCCCTCCTCCTGTCTGGTAAAAGGTACCATAGCATACGGGCCTCCACTACTAGAATGGGGAACAGTTTCTTCCCTCAGGCCATCAGACTCCTTAACCAGACTTTAATAACCAATTTAAATTACTCCTTTCATATCACACATTCTGTAAAAACACATGACTCTCTCTCTCCGTTTTTTTTTGCTGTTACTAACCACACAGTCATATTCATTGCCATTTTAAATTGCTGTTTTTAAATTGCACGTTTTTTATTTATGTCCTGGATTCTCTTGCACATTTGCACTCTTGCACATCTCTGCTGCTAAAGTACAGTACTGGTCAAATACTGTACTTATCCACAATGTAGCCATTGTCATTTGCACTACACATTGTCTCATCCGGTCTTGTTTAGAGGTATTGTTGCTCTTGCTCTGTCCTGTCTTGCACTTGTGTTCTGTTCTGTTCTGCTCTTCTCCTGGAGGAACGTTGTTTCATTTTTACTATGTACTGTGTATATGGTAGAAATTACACAAAAAATCTACTTGACTTGACTTATGTATCTACTACAAATAAAATTCACTTTGGCACGCAAAAATATGTATAATCCTTCCTTCCTATTCAGGAAACTGGAGAGTAGAATTCCAGTAAAAGGAGTTTACAACTTTGTTAGTTCTGAAAGGCAGGTCTCAAATCAAAAGGACCCATAATCAAAAGGATTAAAAATAATTTTAATATAAAGCTTGAATATCACTCTCTCACCTGGAACACTCCTTGTGCATCTGCAGCCACCGCAGCATGGAGGGGTGTGCGGCCCATGTTGTCATGAGCATTGGGATCAGCACCAGCATCCAGCAACCTCTTGGCAGCATCAGCGCGGGCATAGCGGGCAGCCAGGTGGAGAGCAGTTTCACCCGTGCGGTCAGTCTGGGCATTGAGTGTGGCACCCTGAGCAATGAGGTCCGTGATGATGTTGGTTCCGGGTTCATCTACACCACTCTCGTCCTCATCCTCGGCTAAAATACTGTTACATTCAGGACTTCCTCCATTCCGCAGAGAAGCCAGCATCAGTGGTGTGAATCCATCTGGGTGAGAGAAAGAGATAGAAGCAAGAGAGAGAAGAGAGAAGAAGAACCAGAGAAAGAGAGAGGGAGTGTATTACAGACTTCAACAGACTGTTGAACAAATACAAGTCAAACTGAAACTGCAGTGTGTCTGAACAGTCCCACCACTGAAGTCCCCAATGTACTATGTCTATTTTGTTAGTTTCTTGTCCAATCAGTGCATGTCACACACATTGTTTATGTCATGTACAAATCTGCTGCACAACCTAAGCATGCTTAAAGCTTCTTAAACTCTGAGTCAGATGTACATAGGTGAAAATACATGGTGCAAAACATGCTGTGATTTGCTACAGTATGTGCACGCAGTCCACGCTCAAGTTTTCTTCTTTCTAAGCTGTAGTTGAATTACACCCCTGTAGAATGTTTGTTAGAAATAACCTTAACTATTAAAATCGCTATCTTTTTAATTTTCATTTTCGTTTTTGTCTTGAGCTTGTTGATGACTCACTGTTACAGTAAATCAATGATTAAGCATATTGTGAGCGCATATTTCGGTCTTATCAAGACAAATTTTGTCTTACAAAAAGCAGCTAATGAACTAATAATTAAATAATCCAAGGTAGAGGTTTAACGGAAAGAAAGAAAAGTTATTATTCTGCCACCAAGTAAAGCTTTAAGTGAGCTGATGTGAGGCCTTTATTACCAGGCCCTTTCACGTTGACGTCCAGACAGTCCAAGTCTATGTCTGCTTGCGGTGGGGTCAGTGTGATGTCAGCAGCTTTACGGTGTTGCAGAGTCCATTCCCGACGATCCACTCCAGCATCCACTCCTACCGGTAATAACGGCTTATCCTCCATCTGAGAAAGAAAGAGAAAAGGGGGGAAATATATTGCCCATGGGTCATGTTATTATTTTTTTTTTCACTCTAAAGTCTCATATGAAAGCCTCATATTTCACAACATTAAATGTTTTTAAAGTTACACAAATCTAAAGGAATTTAGTTCAAAGTAGTCTTAGTAATCTTTCTCATATCATCACCCAATGTAAAGGGAATTTACTTGTTAAAACACTTTATGATGATTTTATATTCATATAACAGTGACAAAAAAACAGAAGAAAATTTATGCCTGCCTGACCTGAAACGGTATGTGTGCATGTGGATGTACTCTATGTGTGGGTGTCTGTATTTCTCACCCTTGGCTTCTTAGGCAAATGTTCCTCCTCTGGCCAGTGATGACCAGCAACGCCATCCATTAGCCCCCCATCCTGTGGTTTCTGCAAGTTTCTGAGAGAAATTGGACTGATTGTGAAAAAGGAACAGAACTCAAAAGCATATCAAGTCAAGTATGGTGTTTTCCGATAGCTATTTAAAACTCTTCTACACTGCAGTTATGACTCACTTCAAGCCAAAGTCATCCTGGCCAACTGGTTCACGCCGCTTGCTGTCCTTCTTGGCCAGGAAGCCGTCGGGCAGCCAGAGAATACCATGCTTACGTTTTCTCTTGGCAGCCAAAACACCCAACACCAGAATCAGTAAGATGATGGCTGCTGCAACAGCGACCAGGTAGAGAAGAGGTGGTAGAGGTGGAACACTGGTTGGATCACCTGAAAGAGATCAATTTTTTTTTCATTAAAAAACAAAAAAGGGTGCCAAAGTAAAAGAACACTGCCTGATTAATCAATGAGTTTTGGAAACTTATGGATGAGTGTGAGAGATCTGAACTGGTCTTGACTTACTGTCCACAGAAAGGACAGGATAGGGCAGTTCTGCTTTGAGAAATTCTGCAGCAAGGAATGAGGCGGCCAAATCAGTACTGGAGAAACAGCTCTGCTTACACTCGCGATTATCAATCTCCAGATACACCTTTGACCTGCGGGGATACATATAGCAACAGGTACACTGCTTTATTAAACCACAAAAACACATTCACCACCTCCCAAAAAGAAATGTATCTTGAAAGCCACCGTCAGTGACGAGAACTGTGCTTTTGTGCACTTGTGTTACAGTAAAACGGTCAGTAAGGAGAGCAGGGCTTATGCTATGCATGCACTCATGCGTACAGTATTGGGTTTTTCATTAGCTTGTAATTTTTGGGGTTTACTGTTAGGAGTAACATGGCAGGTCTTTTAGAAAACATTTATTTATCCGAGCAAAACTACTCTGTGCTCTGTAGATGACAAATACTTTATAATCAGAGCTCTGTAGAATCATAATATACTAAGCACATCAAATACAAACCTTATTTAATAATGAATATTAATGTTTACATATCTATGACTAGACAGTTCATTATATGCTCCCCTCAATTTCATGTATGTGAATATTAACCATTCAGACTGTTGCTGTTGTATAGTACCCTTATATCTTATAAGGGTACTATAGGCTTATAGAGGCTGGTAACTGGGTAGAAGGGTAAAATGTTCTGTTCAACATCTATAGATATAACAAACAAGGTTTCTGTTCCAAACGATCTCTTAGCTTCTACTGAAAGATCTGCACAACGTAACAGGTAACTGGCTTTTCCAAACAGTATAAATAAGAACAACTAAATTACAAAGTTGGTAGTTATGACAGACTTACCCAACAACCTCCCTATCCTGCTCCCGCTTTCCCCGCCTCATGTTGGCAGAGCCAGAGTGTGCCTGCTGCTCATTCCTGTAGTATGGGTACACCATCGGCTCCTCATTTTCATCCAGTTTGACGCGCAGATTAGTATGCAGGAGTGTTCCCAATGAGCGCAGGAAACCCTTCATATCCTCTTCTAGCTCTGCAGGCTGTAGCAGCACTACAATGACCAACGTTCCCTCAGCTAATTGTGGCGGAGTGTCTCTGGAACAGTCCAAACCATCCCAGCCACACTCTTCGTTGTTACAGCCCTGATTACAGTGGCCATTTTCATAGTGATCCATACAGTATGTTTCATATCTATTGAGAGAGACAGGGACAGAGGGAGAGGGAGAGAGAGTGCGAGGGAGAGATAGAGAGAGAAATAGTTTTATGATGCTGTCATTAGTATGAACACATTCCTGCTCCCTGTACATACACATTATATTATCAAGTACAAACCACTACTGACTCGTTACCCACATTTGACGGTGACCCCAGTGAAACTACTTTTATTTATATTGTGGCATACAATTTGTTCCATTTTAGCATGTATATTCATCACTCCTTTGTGAGAGTTTGGGGATGCTCTGGTACCTACTTGCAGACGGTGGGCGTGGACGGATATCCATTCTGGCACTCAAAACTGTCAAAGAGACAAAGTGGGTTATCACACTCTGGGTCGCAGCGTCCGTTACGGAAAAGCTCCCAGCAACGCACGGCTGTGCAGTTTTCCCATGGCCGGGGCCAGCGCAGTGTACAGTCGCCCCCATCCCACTCACACTCCTGATTCTTACACTGTGGGTCACAGACCCCATCACGTGCACGCTCCTCACACTCCAGATATGGGCAGGAGGAAGTAGGTGGGGCTTTTATGAGATTCTCGCAGTGTCTTCCAGTGTAGCCTTCACGACAATGGCAGGCAGTAGCGAAAGGGTTGTGGGGGTCCTTAATACATATGCCACCATTTTGGCACTGGCAGGGGGAGATTTCACAGTGCGATCCTGAAAAGCCCGGTAAACATTGGCACTGCGGGTGGCCGGATGACAACTCCTGGCATCTCCCACCGTTCTGGCATCGCAGGTTCGAGCAAGTGTAGCCCTGGATGTCACCACAGTTAAAGCCAGTGTAGCCCTGTGAGAAACACACAGAAATAGCAACCGTAAGACATAAGAACCAGGAAACAGAAGCCCAGCTAGGCCTGGACACAATCCAACAGTTTTACACTGATGATATACATTTAAGATACTGAGAAACTGTACTTTGCTACTATACTTAAGCATTATTTTGGAAGACTTCTTCTTGAAATAATTTATAGTGGATACATTTAGTACATTATATATTAGCATTGTCTATTTAGCAACAACACCACATCTGTGCCTGCACTGCTGTGGAAGATGAGGAGCGATAGTGCACCGAGTTGCTGCAGGACAGAGAATAAGCAAAGAATACCGCAAATAGAATGGTTATAACAATCTCCAACAATAATGTATGACAAGTACGTTTTAGTGTTGTAATAGTCTTAAATAGAACAAAATGTTAGAGTTTTGAGGAAAGGGGTTTTAAGAATCAGGTGGAGTCTGGATTAGGTAGAGGGTGATCAGCTTGAGATGTCAAAGATTAATGTAAAAAAAAAAAAACAACAAAGCAAGCTATATTTTCACTTAAAGGCACAGTTCGATCATAGATTTTAATATACTTAATGTATGGTATTTACTAGTCACGAGACCATTTACATTATCTTATCAGTACTTAATGGCTTTCATTTATGGTTAGCAAGTATTATGTACTCTGTACTTTTACCATCCCTGATTTACCATTTACAAAAAGGATTAACCATCTTTTCTGTGCAAACACTAAACATGCCTTAGTGGAACAATTAAGAAAATAATAAATAATTAAGATATGAGTTTGCATAGTCCAGCATTTGGAGGTGTTTGTGTTTGTTAAATTGTATTGGTTCAGCTTCACAGCATTAGAAAACCGAGCTCATTGATTGCTGGTCACACTGCAACAAAACAGGAGAGTCAAACTCTGAGCTCTACTTCTGTTAAGCATACCTGAACTGGCATTGTCCTTTTAGCGCAGGCATGAAGAAAAGGAGAGAATGAGTAGCAGTTAGGGAAGAAGCTGAGAAACAAGAAGCATGCGTTTATTATAGAGCACAAATGAACAGGGCAGAAAAAATGACCAGTGGGCAAAAAATAAGCTTCCTTTTTTTGTTTTTCCTACATTGAAGAAATTTGAACATGTTTAATTTGCAGTTCCTGGGCAAACAAGTTTTATGTGGGCAAGTTCGATCTGAGACACGTATGCCCTGATATGATTATGTTCAGATCTGTGTTTTTACTGTTAATGGTAATAAAATATTAATATTTTTGCAGTCACTTCTGCCAACCATGCCAGTTATCAACATTTTTTGCAGCAGATTAGTGTGCAGCGCTGTCCCCTTAGTATGTAAGTGTATATGTGATCATGCTATGCTCACTTTTGTGTTATGGTCAGCAAGACAGCTACCCTACTAACTGCATGGCGGATTCTGTCACCAGCCTTGGGCACACACATTTTGCAAACTGCAAATGTACAGTGTGATTGCAGCTTAATGCTATGTATTCTTTTCACTGATTTGGAGCATTATTTCACAACTATAACATTTACATCGTTCAGAAGTCATTTTAGGCTAGCAGAAGGTTAAGTAAAATTAAGAGAGGGAAAAAGTAAACCTGTAGGGGAGAATCCAAATGGAAACGCATACACAGACAGATACAGTAGTAAACTTACAGGGAGACAGGTACAGCTGTATCCATGGACAGAGCTCATGTTCATAGAGCATTTTCCTGCATTATGACAAGGCTTTGGCTGACACAGATCCACCATCGATTCACAGCGACGACCTGCAGGACATAAGACAGAAGCCTGTTTCTGGTTCTGATTATACGTCAGTAACAGTAGATAAGGATTATGCACCTATCGCCACCTATAGCTAAGCACCTTGTCAGATAAAGTTATCATTGGTAGTTTGACACATGGGAGACAAAAAACTCACTAAGACATTAAAAATAGGCTCATCAGTGTTGTTCACATTTAATTTAAGCTCACTCTTATGTATAGAATAAATGTAAAATGTAGCTAATCAGTGTTGACATGTTTGGTGACTGAACTTACTTCTTTTGTGCTGCACTAAAAAAGCACCAATGTTTAGCGTGCAGCTAGTTTGCAATTTTGTGATAAAGCTCACCTGTGTAACCAAGACGACAACGGCACTGATAGTTATTGGCCAGCGGAATGCAGTCAATGCTACCTTGAGGATTGCAGGGTGAAGAGAGGCATTCATTAATATCACCCTCGCAGTGATCACCGGTGAATCCGGGTGGACACACACAAGTGTAACGACCAATACCATCCACACAATGACCACCGTTCAGACAACGAGGGCCAAATTCAGGCGAACACTCATCCACGTTTACTTCACACTGCAGGCCTGGTTGTGAGAGTATGAGAGAGAGGGGTTGCCGATTAACGTATACCACGATTCTAACATTGTGCTAGTGCTCTGCAGCTTAACAATGAATGAACAGGTCTGAATAAAACTTAACTTGTGTGCTTTTCACTGTACACATTATTCCTAATTAAAAAAGTGATTCCAGATAGTATTAGACTCATTGGTCTTACCTTTGGTGCCATGAGGGCATGAGCAGGAGAAGTGGTTGACCAGGTTAATGCAGGTGCCGCCATTGTGACAGGGGTTCGACTGGCATTCATTAACATCATACTCACAGTTCACTCCCTGATAACCTGCCTTACACTGAGAGAGAGAAAGAGTAAGACTATTTTGCCATACATGAACACAGCACAGCACACAGTGTGAACAGCATGAAACCCTCCATCTGCATTTAACGCATTCACCCAGTAAAGCAGCTGGCAGCCAGGTACCTTGCTCAAGTGCTACTAGCAGTCTTGAGATTTGAACCAACGATTGCCTGATCAATTATATGAAACCTTCTAATAAGCATTTATTCATGCAATTTCATGCATGTTTAATCCCCTTCCTACCTGATAAATGCTGCTTTGTCTGACTGAAGTGTTAATCAAGTGCTACACTGTAGTATGACAGTGCTGGTACTTCCCAGTATTAACATTAACATTACTCTCCAGTGTTAATCCGCCTTTACCTGGCAGTTGTAGCCACCTTGGTAGTCTTCACAAGTTCCTCCATTTCTGCAGGGACTGGACAAGCATTCATCGATTTCGTTCTCACAGTAGCTGCCACCCCAGCCTGGTTGGCACGAACATTCATGTGAATTCTCTGTGTCCACACACAGGCCACCATGTTGACATACCCGTTCTACTGAGACACCTGAAACACACAGATACATTAGAAATAAAATATATTCAAGCACACAAACAATGGTATTTGCTTGAGTATCTAGCTCACCCTTTCTCTCTGCAGCGTTCTTGCAGGACTCGTCCGGGATATCACAGTAAAGTCCAGTCCAGCCATGGCGGCATTTGCAGTGCCATGTGGTCTCCTGCTGGACACATTCACCTTCGTTCTTGCACTTGAGGTTTCTGCACAGATCAGTCAGAGACTACAACAGAAAAAACATAAATCAGTCCTGATGAAAACATAACACCTGTAACTTAAAAATGGATGATGCTGACAAGTGATTTCTAAAACGGATCTGTAAGGGCAAGACATTACTGAACAACTTAAAGCTGATTCCATGACCATGGGAGCACAAAACTGAATCAGGTAAATATAAGTCTGGTTGCTTGTGGGCCACAAAATGTATACATAGTGTGTACATAAATGGACCAGTAAGAGAACAGGAAGCATGAGTTTGTATGAGGCATAAACAGCACAACTGTGTCTGTATGTGCATATAGCCATAAGAAGCAGTGTACCATGTGTCGAAGTGTATCATGAACAGATGTGTTTGTGCACATGTAAGGGTAGATATGATATAAGCAACAGAACAGTAGTTGAGTTGAGGGTACAATTTGTGTGTGTACCTGGCAATTGCGGCCATTGTACTCCATTGGGCAGGTGCAGTGGTAGGTGCCAAGGCCATCTGTGCAGGTGCCTCCATTCTTGCAGGGCTGAGATTCACACTCATTAATCTCATACTGACAGAATGGGCCAGTGAAACCAGGACGGCAACGGCATGAAAAACTGTTTATACCATCCACACAGGTCCCATTATTCAGACAAGAGCTGCAGAAAGAGTGGAAAGTTCAGCAAATGTCACAGAACAAAATGTTCAAAAATACCTGAAACATGCAAGTTTGATATAGAAAAAATATGACTTTTTTGTCGTTATCATTAAGGCCTACTCCTAATATCAGAAAAAACAGACAGCAATTATTAGCCATTTATATAGTGTGTGAAGTATTTTGAGTTTAAAGTATTAACTTCGAATTCATTCCTTGGTAGTTAATGTCCTAAAAGCTAAAATAATACAGACAGTAAAAGCAGACTACACTTAATTTTTGTGCTTGGAAACATGATAAAAGGCTTGTGAAAATTCATACCTTGCTTTTACAATTTTAACTAAACAAATGAACAGTTTAAAATATAAATAGAAATTTTAGGGATAGTGTCAATTACGTTTCAGTGCATTCAGGAATGTTGCGTTCACAGTTGATGCCGTTGAAGCCAGGCGGACACTGGCATGTGTAGCTGTTGACATAATCGGTGCAGGTTCCTCCATGCCTGCAGGGGGAGCTTTCACACTCATTCACCTCCATCTCACATCGCTCTCCGTAAAACCCTGGTCTGCATTTGCATGAAAAACGGCCCACCTTATCCATACATGCACCACCGTTGATACAGGGATCTGAAAACACACCCAGGGGACACTGTCAAGTCACTGGTGAACATTGGTGACTGAATGTCACCTTTGACAGCACTGTTTTGGCTAAAAGAAAATGTTGAATAGGTGCTGATGTTCAGCTATGAAAAAAAGCAGAAAATATGCATAGCAAAAGAGAAATGGAAAAAGCAGGCAAAAAAACAGCAAACAAACAAACAAACAAACAAAACAGACTTAATAGCATTAATGAGATTGTTATATCAAAGGACACCTGGAAGAGCAGACATGGACTTTCCCTGGACACTGATAATCCTGAACTAAACAGACTTGATCATGGAGTCTAACTCTAACTCTGAGCGTGTGTTTTTGTTACAGAGGTGTGTGCACTCACTGGAGCTGCAGTCGTCAATGTTGTTCTGGCAGTTCACACCATTGTAGCCTGCTTGGCACTCACACTCATAGGTGCCCTGCTTGTTCACACACCGAGCTCCATTCTGACACGGACTCTTCCGGCATTCATCCACATCCTCTGTACACTGGGCTCCTGCACACACAGTAGTGTAAATTTAGCTAAAACATTATAACACACATTATAAAACATTAAGAACAAATCATGATTACATATAAATGCTTATGTATCATCATTGTCAGAACTAAACCTTATACCTTCAGCAAACTGCAGAAAAAAGGAAAAACAATACTTATAATGGAAGTTTATGTCAAAAAATAATCCTGGACACTTCATTCTTGATGAAATGTTAATGGAATGTGAAGAGCTGCTGGTTATATTAGTTATACACAAATGATATAAAACAACAAAAATAGAGATTTTTTACAAGCTTTTGTAAATGGGACTTATGTATCTACTTAAATTGTATAAATTACATTTATATTTTAACCTCTACAACAAGAGAGCAGTTATATAGACCAGAGCAACATTTCAGCAGAAAAAACACACACATGCACACATGTAGATGAACAATCAGCAGACTCACCCTGCCATCCACTGGGACACCTGCATGTGTAGGAATTGTAATTGACTGATGGCTGACACAGACCTCCTTTCTGACATGGCTGAGACGCACATGGTATCAACTCCTCCTCACAGTACCTCCCTGTATGTGAAAGAGAGAATGGATGGGTGATTGACTACTTACTTTAATACAATATCGAAGTATATGGAACAAGTGTATTGAAATGTGCAACTGTAATGCAGATATGTCTCTTTAGAAACCAGCATTAGTATACCACAAGAAACATCCAAATGCATCTGCTCAGGGCAGGGAGGGCAAGGAGCTTAGATGAAAGAGCTTAATAAATTAAGATTACAAATATGAGTTTACATTTAAGACTGAGCTAAAATAGAATTGGTTTCAATGTGTTTTAGCTCACTTCAACGCATGGCACACGAATCTGAATATCACGCCTGAAACATACATGTATATTAAAGCCCTAAGAGATCAAATCATTCTCTACTACATATACAGATTTATTCAAAGACCATGTACAGGCCATGTACAATGTTATTTTTGTAAAAGTGCCAGAAATTTGTCTGAATTTTCTTAGCATCAGATTTGAGTTAAAATCCTGTAATTGTACAGCATGTAGCCAAACTTTTAAACCTCTCTCAACCTTCTTCAGGAGCTGGTACGTCAGGGAAAGGGAGTGTGTGTGTGCTTTACCTGTGAAAGGCAAAGTGCACTGGCAGGTGTAGCCGTTGACCCCATCAATACAGGTGCCTTGATTCAGACACGGATTAGATATACACTCATCAATATTTTTTTCACAGTTCATACCTGTGAGAGGGTGAGAGAGAAAGACAGAGGGGGACAGCGAGAGATAAGTTAGAGAGAGAAAGGGAATGAATGAGAGAGAGAGAGAGAGAGCCTTTTTAAATAGCATATGGACATCAGAACCATATAAAAGGACGTATTCTTGCATATTTGTCATCAAAAGGTATTCAAGCAAGCAAACACACACACTTACCGTCATATCCCCGTGCGCACTTGCAGCTGTAGATGTTCAGGCCGTCCACGCAGGCTCCTCCATTCTGGCAAGGGTTAGACTCGCACTCATTCTTTTCCATCTCGCAGTTCTGACCCTCAAAACCAGCTTCGCACTCACAGTGGTACCTACACAGACACACTTCATTTAGCTCATTTCACAAGAAACCCTTGCTCAACAGATGTGTAAAAACTTTTGGCCACACAGTGTTATCCCATCCCTATACTGTGAGGGAAAACAAGTACTCAAACACTAGTTTTGGTATTTAATATACTATCAGGTCATACATCGTCTTTTGGTTTTGTATTTTTTAAACAAGCATGTATTCATAACTATATAAACTGATACAAATAACAACAGAAATGGTACAGCACATCATGCTGTGAGAAATAAGTATTGCACACATGATCTCAAGAACACTATACAAACATCTAGGACACTGCAGGTCATCAAAAACAATCTGATTGAAATTGAAAACTGAAGTAGATACCCGTCTTGTTCTTCTACACACTCTCCGTGAATGCAGGGTCGAGGGGCGCAGTGGTCTACACCAGAGTGGCAAAGCAGCCCATGAGTGCCACCTGGGCACAGGCACTGAAACTCATTCAGTTTATCCACACACGTCCCACCACTGAGACATGGGTTAGATGCACACTCATTAATCTCCAGACTACAGCGGTCACCTGAGAGTGAAAGCGAGAGGGTAGAGGGTGGAGAGGTAATGCAGGGAGGAGGAGGTAGATGGAAAGAGTGATTAGAAAAGACAGATAAAATGTGATGAGTCCATGTGAAAATTCCATGTGGATTTTTCTCACACTCTGTCACCAAATCAGTGGAATTAATGGCATCTTAGCTATGGTTAAAATGTGAAACTGTATCATAAGGCATGTGTGTACATACCTGTGTACCCAGGCTGACACACACACTTGTACTCATTGATTCCGTCTTCGCATGTGCCGTGCCGGCAGGGGTTACTGGCGCAGTCGTCGTGGTTGATCTCACAGTTCACACCTAGAGAGAGAGTTAATCCACTTCAGCAAATGCTAAGCAGAAAGACCTGAGCAGCCTGTTTAAGGCCTCACACACACAGAGCAAGCTAACTCATGAGCCCATCATATGCACCGAATATATACGGAAGAACAGTTATTGTCTATAAGCTTCCATTAGTTATGCAGGGGGTTTATGTAACAAAGGGGGTAGTTCAATGGTAATTCTATACAGTATCTAGGGTGAGGCAGGTTAACACAGAGCTATGTTTT